>JBBMJZ010413105.1:4476588-4504523 GCA_037833815.1 Zingiber zerumbet | reverse complement strand
GATCAACAAGAATTCTCTTCATTTGGATCAAATGGAGAAAGTGTCACCCCTACAAGTAAAGGTATAGATATTTCAATTTGTAAGAATAAAGATCACATTATTTGCTTTGAGTGTAGGGAGAAAGAGCATTACAAGAGTAAGTGTCCTAAATTAACCGAGAAGAAGAGTCAACCAACACCGAAGGAGAAGGAGAAGCCTAAAATGGTTAACCCCATGGTATGTAAAGGCAAGGAACACATCGTATGTTTCTTGTGCAATCAAAAAGGATATTATTGAAGTTAATGTCCTAATGGAGGAAATCAACCAAGATCAAAGGAGGAAGCACAAGTCAAGGAAAAGCTCTCAAGAGCAAACCCAAGGTATCGTTTATTGAACCTATTCCTCTAAATCATGATAAAAAGCATACTAGTTCTAACTTTTATCATTTCAATGCTATTTATCATGAAAATAGGAAGCATGATAAGATTAAGGAAAAACATGTAGCATTTCATGCCAGGACCACCTCACCTAAAGCTAGAAAAGTAGATAACAACTTAAGCAATAACTCTAAGAATTTTAGATACATGCCTAAGAAAAGGAAAAAATCAAGATTGTAATGAAAAATCTAAGGTCGAGGAATTATGGAAAGAAAATCATGTCTTGAAATCAAGACTTGACAAATTAGAGAGGACTCTTAGGAAAATCACAAATGAAAAATAAGGGTCCAAGAACACAAACCTAGGTTTAGGAATGTAAGAGTCATCCTATGGCTATAGAGGTTTGGGATACAAAACTAAGGCTAAGAAGAATGTGACCTTGTACAATAGGGTTCCATATAGTTATGGAATTAATCCTAGGTCTAGGGGTCAAGTCAAAAATATAAGGGAAGTTATCCCTAGAAGTATTTTTGAAAAGACCAATATGACTAAGACTTCAAAGAAGCCTAAGAAAGTCGCCAAGGAGGTCACAAGAGAGGTTATCCCTCGAGTTGACATAGAGGAGTCTAGCATGATCAAGGCTTTTAAGAAGCCTAGGCAGGTCATGAGGAAGGTAACTAGTAAAGTTATCCCTATTGAATACCTAGCACACTCAAGGAGCACCAATTGATTTTGAATTCCTAAGAGTGTATTTTCTATACCCTAGATGGGTTTACAGAGTGTCAACTCTAATTAGAAAAGTAGTTAACCGAACCTTGAAGAAGTTGACACTTGGAGGGCATTTTCAACATAATTGTACTCCTTAGAAATGAGAAGGATTAAATGATTACTTTTTGGAAGAGTAAAATGTGTCAAACTGTGAGGAATTGGACTTAATTTAAATTGGCATAGATAGGAAAGAGTTAAGAAATTCCAAGTTGGGATTTTTACATTTTCTTAGGAAAATGAGGGTAATTTAGGATTAATTTTAAGTTAGCCAAAATCTAGAGATACTTAGATGGATAATCTAGGTATATTTATTTATGCTAAATTACCATAATTGTTTTCCCATCATATGTCATGACATCATATTTCGCATTCATTTTATTATGAAAAATAAATAAAAATATCATGTCATGTCATATATACATCTATAGCTATAGTATATTTTTCTTTCAAAAATTACTCATTTTGATATATGTCATAAGTCATCATGCATTATTTTAAATTTCTTGTAATTAAGGACAATGGCATTTACCAACAAGTGTGGTAAGGGAACTTATCAACAAGTGAACCCCTAGGTGGATGATCATAGTCTTCATAATGCCTAAATAGATATACATAATCGCTTAGTTTAGAGCAAAACTAAAGTTTACATCTCACAAAGAATATAAGATGATTGATATATGTTTTAGTACACATTAGATACAAGTGAAATGTTAGAATGATGAACTAGACTCAAGATGTTGATTTAGTGCATCCATTTGAGTTTTAGCTTCATCAAAACACATAGTTATGTGTTATCAAATTATTGGGAAAGTTAATGTATTAGTCATGTGCATTTAGCCCAAATAACATGGTTGGAAATTAATTTTGAAAAAACATTTCAAAATATTTTTTGAAAACCTTGGTGTAGACTATCTTTTGATAGTAATCATCATTGAAAAGTTTGACACAAACTAGAGAAAATCATTGAAGTTTTTAAAAGTTTCTAATTTTGTGTCAATCTTTGAAAATAGGAATTATTTTCTTAGAAAACTATTTTTTTCTTGATAGTATATGTCTTAAATAATATCTACAAGAATTTTTATGATTTTTAAAATTTTGTAAAATTATTGGGGCATTTATGAATTTTAGCTAAAATTTGATTTCAGGAAATCAGAAACCTAATCGATTAGCCGATCGATTAGGAGAGTTCAATCGATCAGCCGATCGATTGAACTAGGTTTTCTTGTGAGCAGAAGCTCACGGAATCGATCAGTCGATCGATTCCCCTACTTGGATTGATCAGGTGATCAATTCAAGGGTATTTTTCGTGAACAGAAGCTTGCGGAATCGATCAGTGGATCGATTGAATAGCTTCAATCAATTGAGTCTCAACTTTAATCAATTGGAAAGGTTGATTTTGACTATAAATATCTGATTTCAACCCATTAAGCCATTTTTAGTCACATTAGCCATCCTAAACCCTATGAAATTCATTTTTGAACATTTGAGGGTAGTTTTCTTGATGAAAATAAGAGTGGACTGGTTAAAGAAGACTAAGTTGAAGTTTAGGATGAGGTTTAGTTCTATTATTGGATTTTCGACCTCAAAACTTTAAATTTTAGGTTTTCTAAAGTTTTAGGAACTCTGAGTCATTGTTAGTGCAGTGACAAAAATTTGGAGCATGTTTTGAGGGGGAGATACTCCTTAAAGACATGAAAACAATGTTTGAAACCACAGAAGGTTGTAAAACCTTCGTTTTAGTAAATGTTCAAGGTTAAGCATTGAAAAACAATGGAAGAGTGTATATCTTCATTGTTTGAGTGTTAATGCTCAAGGATGAGCATTAGAGACAGTGAAGAGTATAGGACCTTCATTGTAGTGTTATAAACAACGAATGAGGTTGTGAACAATGAATGAATAACTCTTCAGGGAGAGAGTTTTTTATGTGTACCAATGGGAGAGAATATAGGATTTATGTTAAGCCTTCATTACCCAAAGGGAAAATTTACCCTCTAGGAAAGGAAGAGAATAAAGGAAAACTCTTATTCATGCTTTGGCATGAAGAATAAGTTGAGGATATAGATTAACATAACTTAAATGTATTGTTAAATATCAAAAAACTATATTGTTGGTGCAATTTCCTTTGATCAAGGTTGACCAAGTTGACTAAGATAGAATTACCTCAAGCTTAAGTCGTAATGTGCAAGTTTTAATGTTTGACAATATATGAAGATTGTTTTGACAATGTATAGAGGTTACAGGATCAATCATCCGTTTGGGGAGATTGGTCAAGGTTGACCAACTTAATATGAAAAAGAGTCAAGTTGGTCAAGCTTGACTGGATACTTGACTAGGAAGTCTAACAAGAAGGTTGGCAGAAGATGAAAATCAAAGTGGATCAGTCTTGACCGGATACTTGGTGTGAAAGTCCTAGTGAGTGAAGACAAATAAATGTGAAAGTCCTAGTGAGTGAAAACAGACAAATGTGAAAGTCCCGGTGAGTGAAGGAAGGTAGAAGGAAAGTCTTAGTGAGTAAAGCTAGGCAGATGAAAAATCCTAGTGAGTGAAGTCATGTGAAAAACCTAGTGACTGAAGCTAGGATGATGGAAAATCCTAGTGAGTGAAGCCGGGTGAAAGCCCTAGTGAGTGACGCTAGGCAGTAAGGAAATCCTGGTAAGTGAAACCAGGCACGTGGAAATCCAAGTAGGTCCAGGGTGACCGAACACCTGGTGTTTGGAAGTCCAAGTAGGTCATGATTGACCGGACACTTGGCAAGAGGAGAAAAGTCCAAGTGGGTCAAAGGATTGACCAAACACTTGGTAGTAAAGTCCCAACAAGTCAAGATTGATTGGATGTTAGGTTTGAGAACCCTAGACTTGAGTTAAGCAAGTTAGGGTTGGTCAAGTTGATCAGGAGATCAATTAAACTAGAGCTCAATTGATCAGCTGATCGATTGGGAGAGTGTTATAAGAAAAATGGACTCAATCGATCAGCCGATCAATTGGGAGACATTCTCGTGAACATAGGAGGTTCCCAATCGATCAACCAATCGATTGGACATGCCAATCGATCAGCCGATCGATTGGGGTTGGATTTCTAGCAAGGTTGCGAGGGAGCCTAAATCGATTATCAATCGAGGTATTTCTAGCGAAGAGCACAGAAGCACTCTGAATCGATCGGTCGATTGATTCAAGCATCTCCAATCGATCAGCCGATCAATTGAGATATGACTGTTGTGCAAGTAGCAAACTTTGGATGGTTGGGATTGCGCTGATTTAACGTGGCAATCGATTGGGAGCCCTAGGAGCGTAAAGTATAAAGTCATTGGTGAGCTTTCTTCTCCGCAAACTTCTCCTGATACTCTTCATCGAGCTCATATCTCTTCACGTCAGTTCTTGGAGGTTCTTGGGGACAAGTGTTGCTTTACTTCCAAGGTTCAAGAGGTGATCTACATCAACAAGATCAAGCAAGAAGAAGGTTTTATTTGTATTCTTGTGTATTTTCTTCTTGCGTGTGTTGTATCTTGTTGTGTGAGTTTGCACGAGGTTTCTTCACCTCCAGTTGTATCCAAGAAAGAGTTTCTTTCTTAGTTGAGAGTGTTCGTGTGTGTGAATCCTTGGATTAGTCACCTCTTCTTGAAGTGGATATCAAGTAAACCCTTATATTAGCATTGGAGAGCTTGGCTTCGAGTTTATTCTGCTGCACATCATCATATATGAAGCAAGCGAACGATCACGACGAGCTATTTACCCACTCTAGCTCCCGAAGTGACCCAACAGGCTCTAGAGGGTACTAACTCGGCTCAGATTTTCATCAATACCGAGGGACTCAACGTCTAACTAGCCCAATGATCCGGTCAAATAACCTCCCAACATGGGACGATCGGCTGCACTGGCTTTGAGGGTTGATCCCTCCTTAACTTTGACAGTCATGTCAACTAGCCTCCTGAACTTTAACCCAACTTTGGGGCTCCACCTTATTCACCGTATCACAAGTCTTCCTTTCAAGTCTAGTCAAAAGAGGTTGCAGGTCCGACTGACTAGACACTTGTATTGTTTGTGTCTCTTATCCTCCCATCGGACGCCCACTTTTTGTTCTGAAGCCCGATACTAGCTGATGTTATACTTTAGTTGCTAGTAGTACTAGCATCCCTTGTTTTCCAACCGGACACTCATTCTCTGTATCGTCTCTCGGCTTGCGCTGACATCACTCTCACATGCTAAAAAACATGTACGCATTCACTCTACTGTTCATCTTCTTCTCCACTTTTTGCTCGATTACTATACTAACTTTAGCATCGGAATATTTGTGCTAGGGACCCCCTCCTTGGTTCTTACTCTAACCTCCCATTTGCTCTATTTGTGGTGTGCGTAGGAAGGAGTGTCAGATGTCATCTTTTCTCCATCTCAATTTTCTCCCTGTCAACGATAGAGTCATCTATCCAGCGTATCATCTCCACCATTTTCAAACAGAAACAAATATTATGAAAAAAAAAATTGTTGCTCTTATTTTAAATAAAAAGTAATTTTAAAAACACTTTGTGATTAAAAATAAAATACAAATATCAATTTGAGGACCATTTCAACGAAGAAATAAAGAGTGAAAGAGTATTTATTAATGTACGCATTAAAATAATAATAAAATAATTATTATGCTCAAAAAACAATTAAGAGGACCTAAATTTGAATCCATTGTAATAAATATTTTAGAAGTTTGTAACTTTGAATGTGTACTGTGCTCAATTAAAAAAAAAAAAAAGATCATCTACTTAGGCAAGTATCAAGTGGGCACAAGACAACTGCTGAAAAAAAAAACAAGAGCTGGTGCAAATCACAGATCAGCATGGAAGATGGGAATAAAAGCCACACTTGAGACACCAGATATGGCTTTGCAAGAGTCGAGCAGCGTACGGCTAAACAGCGAAGAAATCCTGGAAGAGTCAAGCAAGCATCAAGATCCAAGACCAAGGTTTCTCCTACAGAGAAATCTGAAGAACAGACAATGAACTTTTAAATTTATATGTCAGACTACCTGTTGAATCATCATTTAAATGATAGATTAATTAAAGTAAAACTAACAGTTTGGATATGAACAACACACGCAAAGAACAAGCACATTACCAAATTCAAGTATCATTCCACGAACACAATTGCTCAGTTCTATACTGGAAATAAGCAATTCGACATAATAGTTGGACTGAAAGGATACGAGAAAGATCAGGAAGAAAACAATGATCTACTGTAAATATAAAAGGAAAAAAAAAATAAGAAGAAAGAAGATTATGACGCTGATAACATATCTCGCTCTATTATAAACATTTCTATCTAACAAACATAGAGATTGCCTGAAATCCCATCAGCTTCCAAGGATAACGATGACGATGAATAAACATTTAATATTTTAAATATCTTTTGCTGCTACTCCCACCCCGAAGAAAATATCGAGCAGGTGTTAATCAAAGCTTAGAGAATCCAAACAAAGAATCAGCATTCCTACGATCCTAATTAATCTACGCTCACTCAGTTGCTAGAGATCGAGAGAGGAATTGAATTCCGAGGGAGATCGACGTTATTACGCTGATGATGAGGCCTCCACGAACTCACTGACAACGTCGTCGTCGTCGTCGTCGACCATTTTGAGGAGCTCCGCGTCCTTTTCCTCCTCGGTGGCGAAGTCTCTTCTCCCGATCTTGGAGTGCGCCGTGAGAAAAGCGATCTTTTGCGCTGCAGGAGACAGCGCGTGCGCGCGCATCCATTGCTTGAACGTGGAGTTGCGTTTGAGGCCGCCGGAAGTGGCATGCAGGAAGATGAGCCGCACGGCTACTTGCTGCAGGAATTTGAACTCGCTGAGGCAGGTTTCCCAGACGAGGCGACGGCTCTGCGGGTTGGCGATCCTCATCTTCCCGGTCGATGGGTCGTGGTCCTTCACCTGCACCGCCTGGGCGTAGAGCGGATCCAGCCCCTCCGACCTCCACTTCATTAGCTCCATGAGCACAATGTGGGCGTCCTCGGGCGACACCAGCCGCGTTATGAGCTGGTCCACTTCCTTTTCCTGCTCCGGCGACAGGCGGCTGAACGGCGGGAGGTACTTGCCGCACGTGTTCTTGACCAGAAACAGGGGATCCAACACGAACGCCGCGGACCAAGCCGGGCGGTAGTTCTTCTGGAACCTTTTCTCGATCAAATTCTCGACCAGAGAGCCGTCGAAGTTACTGAACTTAGCGCGCCATTCTCTGACCTTGGAGCGCAGCTCATCCCACAGAGGTAAGCATTGCCCGATTAGTGGCTGCTCTGTCTCGATTTCTCTGGCTATGGATTTCACCAGCGTGACCAGCGAGTGAACCGCCTCTAGCTCGGTCCAAAATCTGCCGTCCTGAATCAGCTCCGCCATGTCTCTGGCAATTGGCTCCTCGGCGCTGACGAGCTTGTAGTCGTCGTCGAGGACGGCCATTTGGATCGGGCGCACTAAGTCCATGACGTCCTCCAACACGGCAAAGTAGGCGGGGAAGTCGGTTGGTTTGTTGTTGCTGCCGGTGGGGGAAGAGCGGCTTCGAAGGAGGCGCGTGTGACCGTGCTCTTCGAGCTGATACTTGTTGAAGATGCTTAGGACTCGAGAATGGGTATTAATGAAGTTCCCTAGCTTCGAGCAATTGGCTGACGCTCGAGCGAAGGTTGGGAGATACTGCGCGAAGTCCACAAGTAGGTTGTTGAATGCTTCGAGTTGGCAGGAGATGTTCACCATCCTTCGGCTACGGCCCTCGAGGTTGCGAAGGGCCTTGGTGCCGAAGCGGTCGGCAACGACGCCGGCGCACCGGTCGGAACGGTCGTTGCTAAGTTTGATGACGGCATCCCAAAGGATCTCCTCGGCGTAGTCAGAAGTAGTCCTTCCGGTGGTGAGCAGTGCCCGATGGAATAATGTGGTCCCATTGGGGAGGTTGACGGCGAAGCTAACCATTGTATGCTCCGACGAGGTTGCCGACGACTTCCATCCATTGGAAGCAAGCTGGAAGAAAGCGGCATCACGTATTCTGGCCTCAAACTCCGACAGGACCTCCTGGTGTCGAGCATCAAGAAAAGAGAAAACGAGCTGACGAGAGGGGATCGAGGAAAGGCCGACCTGGTTGAGAAAAGATTGGAACTTTGGGTGATCAAGGGCGGAGGGGGAGACTGCACCGGCAGATTCGAAGACCCAGTCGGCGACCAGAGCTAGAGCAGAGTCGGCCTGGGGCTTGGGGAGGGTGGTGGGGGAGATCATGGGACTTTTAAGCTTCTTGACGCTGTCCTCCAGCCTCGCCAGCGCGACGAGGTCCTCCTTCCCGCCGGAGAGTAACAGCGGTGGTTTGGACTGATGAGGTGGTCCTGCGTCAGGGCGATGCCGGATGAGGAGGCGGTGGGGACGAACACGAGGGGACGCTGGAGGTAAGGAGGAGATAGGAACGGGATCGACGGGGGCCGCAAGGGAAGCAGCGGGGTCGGAGGCGGCGGTGGAGGAAGGGGAGAAGAAGTTGGGGCACGCGCCGCGTTTGAGGTGCTCTGAGGCGGTGCGCGAGGGGTTGGAGGCGGAGAACAAGGAGGCGCAGAGCGCGCAGCGTAGCTTCGCGGCGGAGGGGTACGCCGCCCCGGCGGCCGTAACCAGGATGGGCTCCAGGTGGGTCCAATACCACGCGCCCTTCCCCTTTGTCGCCTTGCTCCGCACCGCCAGCAGTCGCTCGTACCGCTTCCTCGCCGCTCGAGCCGTCGGGTCCTCCCCTGCGGCCGCAGCCGCTCCTTCCTCTCCCGCCGACTCCTTCGCTCCCGCCTCCATCCAAATCAATAACCCAAGCACGCAATCTCCCTTGAACAATTCCCTCCACCAACAACCGCCGCCACCAAAAGCATAAAAATAAAAAAGAAAAAGAAAAAAAAAATCAACCTTTCCCACGGTAATATTTATGAAATCCCACAAACAAATCCTCCTCCTCCTCCTCCTCTTTCTCCCCCCATGCGTTGAACACGAAACTCCATATCACAAGGTTACAACTTTCCTAGTTTTTCAGCATGGCGTGATGATCGTCTGCTCATATTTCCACTTCCGCCTCTAACATCGCAAAAGGGGATGCATCCCAATCACTCGCCCAAATAATGCATCGAGGCGACTGTGAACGCCTTCGCCCAACACAATAAGCACCTGTACTGCAGTGTCAGAGAGAAGTAGATATATACCCAGATATCAGTCAGGAAGAAGAAGAAGGAGGAGGAGGAAGAGGAGGAGAAGGTAGAAGAAGGGGAAAATAAGAAAGGTGAGGTAGGAAATTTAAGACCATGTGGCGATCATTTTCGAGACTGTAGAAGAGAAGAAGCTTTGACTCGTCTGGTAAGACGAATGCCTCAGCAAAATAGAGAGCGTATTGAAGACTGGTGGTGGTAGTGGTAGTGGTAGTAGGTAAGTGACCAGCCTAGCTTCGGTACTGCATGCACCAGATGCACTAACGCGGACGTCCGCACGATCACAAAGTCTTTTAATGAGAAGTAGCGAAATCTCCAGCATCAAGATTTGCAGCGGGCGGGCGGGCGGGCGGGCGCGCCCTAGATTCGCACACCTGCGCCGGGCTTTTAGCACCTGGAACTCGATTAGTCGATCGTGCTTGGGCCAGCCACACACGGAGGTTTACGCTTCGCGAACTGGGTTATTGAGTAATAAGCTCTACGAGCTCTTTTTTAAGGGTTTGATAAATAAATAAATAAATGCATTAAAATATGTAATCAATTTTTAGAAAATGATTATACAATCAAACCTAAAACAATCTTATTCTCTGGCCTTTCCAGACTGGATTGCCCCAATGCATTCCTTCTCCTCGACAGTTTTCTCGAAGCACCAATGCAAACTAAGCATACTGTTTATAACATATATATATATATTATCTATAATTGATGTGTCGATTATAACAATCGATTACTGGATTACAGATCCATACTATGTACCTAGACCATTAGTTTCCATTCATTAATTCTTTTCTTTTCTTTCTCTTTTCATACTTTTCTCTGATAATATAAACATGAGGATCAATCGATGCCCTAAACATCGAGTTACACGTGTGACGACAAAAAGCAAATTGGAAATGCAATCAATATGAACCCACGAATACAATATTTTTCTTTTATTTTTTTTTTCCTCAGTAAAAAGTAGAATAAAGCGATCCTACTTTTTGAGGCAAAATATTTGACACGTCTATAAGAGGAATCAGCCGCTGCATGTGTCAAGTCCCCATAGGCCTGTCGTACGGGCGTAGACCGAACTTCCCGATCCACTCGGAAAAAACACGCCATTGTTGTACCAACTCCGTGGAATAATTATACTTGAAATAAATACTTTTTTATTTATTTATTATGGGATTTGATTTTGTATTGAAATAAATACGAAGATAAATGTACATAAATGCTGTGGACAGGGGTAAGAGTAAGTGAAACATCTTTTTTTATTCGTTAGATGAATCGATCATTTTCGTGATGTACTTACTGTCTATATAGTTGATTAATTTGTTGGATTGTATATTAGACTATGACAATGACGGATTAAAGTGGTCGAACATGTGTGCTATACATCTCATATATCACAATAATATATAAAATAATAAATAAAGTTAATTATATGTGTACAAATATTACAAATGTTAATTATTATTCTCTAAGTGCATATATCGCTTGGTTACATAAATTCTTAACAATATTAGTATCAAATATATACTTGTTCAGCTATATATACAGTATAAAATCGATGATGTTGGTGTTAGGATATGTACGGGCTAGAGGGATGAAGAGCTGCTTACTTCCTTTCTTTAATTTATTTGGGCCAATCGATTATTGTCCAACTCAAGCTTTGATCTGAGTTTAAGGTTCTTTTATCCAATACTAGAGTCAATCATGGCTCATGGCTCATGGCTCATTGAGATTTTTCGTTATCTAACATCCGGTTAATCTTAATTTGTCAAGACTTATTCACCAAGTGTTCAGGTAGCTCCAGATCATGAACTGAGTAATTCTTCTCAGCTCCTTCAACTGACGGGAAGCATATGAGACTACTCTGCCGTGCTGCATCAAAACAGCGTCCAAACCCTATAGAGAAGGGTCGGGATAGAGTACGAATCCGTCCTCTCTAGAGGGCAAAGCCAGAACTGGTGTCGACACTAATCTCCCCTTCAACTTCTGGAAATTGGTCTCGTAGGCTTCTGACCACGTAAACTTCACACCTTTCCTAGTCAAACTGTTGGATCGAAAAAAATTTAGATATCTCCACAATGGCATGATATTGTCCACTTTGGGCCTATGCCCTCATGGTTTTGCTCTTAGGCTCTATCCAAAAGGTCTCATACCAATGGAGATATCTTTCTCTTATAAACCCATGATCTTTTCCATGTGTTTTCAATGTGGGACTATGTTTGCAACCTTGCAACCCCAACAGATGTGAGTCGACGGACTCGGTACATTCGAGGGATTATGAGCTGCGGAAGAGTACACCGGTGAAGAGAAAATGATGTGTGAAGAGCATCCGAGGGATGAGAAGCCGGATAGGAAGATTGCTTAAGAAAAAGACGAAAATTGGATTCGGGTGAGCTTAACTTTGGACAGTCGGAGCATCACCCAAACGAGCGGAATAAAGAATGCTCACTAAGTAAGAGACACATAAATTTTACTTGGTTATAATTTAGGTGGTTGTCAATTCAAGGCAGTAAAATCTCACTAGGAAAAACTCTTTCTTCAACTAAGCCAGAGGTGTAGATGCCCCTTACAGCAATTAAGAGTTCAAGAAAAAAAAATGTAGAAAATGAGTACAGAGTGTGTTGCAAAACTCATAGCCCCAAGGTGCTATTTATTGCGTTATGGTAAAAAGTTATTGTTGTTGACGTGACTTTGGAGGCATCTCCAAAGCCATCTAGAATGCCTCCAAATGGATAAAACATTATCTTTGTCATAACGGTGGCCTAACGACTACTGTTCATTGAAGGCTTCTCCAATCATCTGGAGGCGCTTTGGGTACTATTCATCTGAGGCACCTTTAGTCCATCGGATGCACCTCCAGCTCTTTTTGTGGTAGAACTCAGCTAAATGTCCGAGGCATCTCTACTTTATTTGAGGTGCCTCAAGCACTTTTCATTTGAATGGTCAATTTTAACATTGACCATTCTTTTCCTCGCACTCGCTTGGGTAATACTTTGGCCATCTAGAGTTGAACTCACCCAAACCCAACTTCGATCATCTCTTAGAGCAGACTTCCTCCCTAGCTTCTTGTCCCTTGGATGCGTTGTGCACATCCTTCTTGCTCCATCAATGTACTCTTTCACAGCTAACAATCTCTCAGATACACTAAGTTTGTCAACTCACTTCTTATGCTATCCTTCTTGCTCGTTAAGTTTTGTGTTCGACTTCTTGTGTTCCTAAATTTCTACACACTTAGACACAAGACATCAAATTTATAGGACCTACTTTAACCATATTGATTATATCAAAACTAATTCGGGGTACTTACAGTTGTAACCAAATAAAATCTCTTAAGTCTCTTTATATTTTTATGTTATTTATTTGTTTCAATTAATTGTGTGTTCTTGCTAAGTTCGATAGCAAAAGAAAGTTCAATCTCTTTATATAGATTGTATATTCACTCCCTCTAGTCGGTCCATCCGATTCAACAGAAGTGACCATTCGACCCCCTTGTGCAACGTTGAGTATTCGTTGAGGAAGCTACATCTAGGCCTGACATCAAAGTAGAAGACTTGCTCTCCATGCTTGGAGTAAAAGAAATAATAAAAGAGCATGGTCAAGAGGAACTTGGTACAACTAACAAATATGTTGGGAGATTGTTGGTGCAATCATCCTCGGATCAAGGTTGACTAGTTGACTAAGTTTGAGTTTTGATATTTGGAAAATATCATAAAGAGGTCAAATAGGTCAAGGTTGACCGGATACTTGACGATATGTGAGAGGAAGTCAAGTAGGTCGTGGAGGACCAGATACTTAAAGGGTTAAGTCCTAACTTGAGGGTTAGACAAGGGTAAAGTCCTAACTGAAAGTTAGGCAAGATAAAGACTAATTGGGTCAAGGAGGGCCGCATATTGACAAAGGTAAGTCATAACTATGATTAGGCAAAGGGAAGTCCAAGTTGGTTAAGGAGGACTGCACGTTGGCAAGGTAAGTCCTAACTGCGGTTAGACAATGGAAAGTTCAAGTGAGTCAAGGAAGAACGTACGTTAACAAGATAAGTCCTAACTGCCGTTAGGCAATAGAAAGTCCAAGTGGGTCAAGGAAAATCACACGTCGGCAAAGGAAGTCCTAACTATGATTAGGTAAAGGAAAGTCCAAGTGGATTAAGGAGGACCACACTTGGTGATTGGAAGTCCAATGAGAAGTTGGCATAAGAGAAAGTCTAAATGATTCAAAAGATTGACCGAACACTTGGTTAAGAAGTCCTAACAGGTCACGGTTGACCAGAGGTTGAGCAACCAAACCTTAGACTCCAATTAAGTGAGTAAGGGTTGGGTTAATTGATTGTTTAATCAATT
This sequence comes from Zingiber zerumbet, assembly GCA_037833815.1. Taxonomy (NCBI): domain Eukaryota; kingdom Viridiplantae; phylum Streptophyta; class Magnoliopsida; order Zingiberales; family Zingiberaceae; genus Zingiber; species Zingiber zerumbet. The sequence goes on along the minus strand of JBBMJZ010413105.1, from coordinate 4,490,888 downwards.
GACACAAGTTTAATCATCAGTAGATTGATTGGGAATGCTGTCGTGAAGAGGCACGGTGAATGGATCATGTAATCGATTCAACCGAAAGCCAGTCGATTGAGGTGAATTTTGTGAGAATAGAGAGACGTTAAATCAATTGGCTAATCGATTTAGCCCTCTTCAATTTATTGAGTAATCAATTGAAGTGGGATTTTTTGCGAAGCACAATATCAACATCGTGAGGAGTTTAATCGATTAGGAGTAATTCGCCAACACACAGTGGGCTTTGTAATCGATCAGGTGATCAATTAAAGTCTTTTAATGGATTAGGTAATCGATTAGAAGAAGAAGAAAATAGTTGTTGCGAAGTTTGGATAGCTGAATGTACTCTGATCCGACTTAGCAATCAATTAGGGGTAAGGCTAATTGCTTGGGAACTCTAATCAGTGGGATATAAGGCGTTCGAAGGATTCAAATCAACAATCTCTTCTTCCCCACTCTTCACCGCAGTTCTTAGGTGCTTGAAGATAAAGTGTTGTTGCATTTTCCACTACCAAAAGATAAATGCAAGCAGGAAGAAAGCAAACTAAGCAAGAGTTCATTATCGTAAATCGTGCCCCATTTTTTTTGTATTTACTTATGTTTATTTTTTTTTGTTTTTCTCGTATTGTGCTTATATAAGGTTTTTTTGTCTCTACGAAGGAGGTTTACATAGTGTACTGTGAGTGAAGACTGAAGAGAGTGGACCTTTAGATTAGTTATCTCAAGGAGATAGATACTAAGTAAAATCAAGGGTGTTTGCATTATCTTGCATCGTACATGGCTTGACCTCAGTTGCTAACATCATACTTATTTCAGCTTCAGTCGTCGATGCTATCCTGAACTTAGTTCGAGCCATCGACTCTGTTTAGGACTCAGCCTCATATCTCAACATCCTCCTTGTCTCGACTTCCGTTACTGACTTCGTTTATTCTCAAGGTTACTTAATATCAATTTCATTTCCTCATCCTTAGATCAAGCTCACCCTTTACATTGGCCCACTGAAATGCATAGGGCACATGTGGATAAGGGAGTAACATAACTGTATAAATGATGAGATCGTTTCTCCCGATAGATGCGGACAACAACTATAAAAATTTCAAAACACGTGACACCGAGTGAATGGAGAAACAATTTTGTGGCTGTTAGATCTGATCTCTTAGTTGCCCTACTTCAGACACATGGCGTTTAGTGATTGGAGAATAACTAATAACTGTCGGATCTAGTCCCCTCATTGGCTCATATGAAGATTATGAAGTAGAATGCAACGTCTAACGTGGAGATCTTCTTCTTATTGATATATAAACCCTAAAGAAGGTAAGTGGAAAGATTTCTGGACTCTCTGAGGCTCCATCCTTTTTTGATAGGTATATAAATCCTAGAGTGTCGGAGTGACTTGTCAAGATTACTCTTCGACGTCATTCTCTATGTGAAAGTGTCTTCAAGTCCCTCATCTTTCTCACCAACGAGCTATGAAGAGTGTGCTCATCAGCCTAATTGACTGGTAGCTTGTCCATCCCATGATATTTGGCCGAAACAACCGTGAATAGAAAAAGGTCATTTATTTTTATATAAAACAAATTATATTATATTAATATATTATTACAGTATTTTGGAAAGTTAGATACTTAGAGCATCCACATGATGTGAATCCTCATCCAAAATCTAAAATTTAGGGTAAAATAACTACTTTATTAAATTTAGATATTCATTTTTCACATCAGATTCCCTATAATTTGCCACATATACATATTTTTATTATTTTTCTCTTTCCTTCCTATTTTTTTATTATTAGATGGAGGAGAGAGAAATTTTATTATTATTATAGGGAGGAGAGAGAAATACTATTTTAATGTTTAGCGAATGAAATTTATTTTTTAAATTTAAAGAATTACTATTTATAAAATGTATATTTAGGAAATGTGTAGAGTAACTGATGCGGATCTTTTTTTAATATAAAATTTAAGATAAAAATTTAATTTAGGATAATTGAATAGATGTGCTTTTTGTTTAATGTCATTATTTCTTGATAGTGAGAACGTGGGACATTTTGTGTGCAGTAGTCGCCCTTATCGTGGGCCGGCCATTTATTTATAATCTTTTTCGTTTCAATATTGGCCCATTTGCTATTCCACGAGACTAAATTTCAATACTTTTCCCGAGAGTCTCGAGCAAGGCAGAAAACAGCTCTTTCGCCGTTCGCGACGTAATGTGGATTTGGTGACCCTACGAACGTATCATTCGTGATAGGAGAATACTAAGTTTCGTGTCCTAGGTGATACAGCAGAGTTCTGGACCTTATCGGTTAGGGCCAGGTGAACTCTAGGGCGGCCAAGCTTTCACTCGCAACAGTCGCAGGCACAAACACCACCGTCACGATGCTTCTCCACCCTCGCCTCCTCCTTCCTATCGTTTCCGGCTACCCTCCTCCTTCTGGATCCTTTCGCTTCCTCCTCTCCGCCAGGAAAAGGGATCCCTCGCCCTTCCTTCCCCGCTCTTGTTCCTTCTCCACCAAAGCGCAGGTCGCCGTGTCCGCACCCTTGGAAATTGACTCCCCGATCTCGCCCCGAATCGTAGAAGAGGACGGAGAGGTTCCCCAGGTACAGATACCATTCGACAGGCTCTTCGTTCCTCCGGGAGTGGACCGTGCTGGAGCCGCTGCTGCTGCTAGTGCAAGGGTGCTCCGAGGATCTAACATCGTGCTGGGTCCATACGCCCATGACGCTCAGATTTCCACCGCTGATTTCGTCAAAAGCAGTACAAAGACCGAGGACTGCCCCTCCGACGGCCTCCCAGAGTTTGCCCTAGTTGGACGCTCAAACGTTGGCAAGTCGTCCCTCCTTAATTCCATTGTCAGGCGGAAGCGCCTCGCGCTTACCTCCAAGAAGCCCGGTATGCTATTCGTTGATGTTACTTCTTTGCGACGTGTTACTTGGGTCTCAGAGTTGGGATTTTTTTTTTTTCTTTCAGAGTTTAAGCAACAATAGCCGTGCATTATATTTTATTTGATTGGAATTTATAGCATAGCGATTTCATGCTCTCATGATTATAAAGTTTCCTTTCTCCAGATCTATTACGTCAATTGGACTATTGGAGTGACTTACAGAGATTTTTTTTTCCCCCGTTCTCCCTCTACCCCTCACTCCTCCAATCCTAACTAAGTATAATCTTGTTTTATTTCAGGAAAAACTCAGTGTATTAATCATTTTCGAATAAATGATTCTTGGTTTCTGGTGGATCTGCCTGGTTATGGGTAATGTCTCTAATAAAGCTGTCTCTCTTTTTTATTACAAACCTCATACAGTCATACTATTGTGTTCAGAATCGTCTTTGCTGGCTGTGTAGCCTTCGTTTATTTATATGAATTCAGATGCAATATTACTTTTTTCATTATTTTTGGTGACTTGAATTTTCAGTTTCCAACCATTTAAGATTTGAAGCCCAACTGGTCAAGATAACAACTTCAAATTTGCTTTTTGTTTTTAACAATGCTATCAGAATGACAAATAAGTGGTAATATAGCCATTTTCTCATGTGAGAAACTTTCTACCTAATCTAGATACCAACTTGATATTAATTTGTTAAAATTTAGCTCATGGTTCTATGGTGGTTTTACCTGTGATGGGCATTTGCAGTTTCTAATTCTCGAGACATTTTAGGGCAGATATGCTGCTGCACCACAGGAACTGCGGGTTAACTGGAATGAATTTACCAAAAGCTACTTTCTTGACCGGGCAACATTAGTATCTGTCTTCTTACTTATAGATGGCAGCATCCCGGCTAAGAAGATTGATCTTGAATATGCTAGTTGGCTGGGACAAAACCAGGTAAAGTTTTATGATTCACCAATTGTTGGTTTCTCAATTTCTTCTTAATTGGCCTCTTCTTGATGCGGGTTTGATAGATAGAGCTCTTCTTGATGTGGGTTTGATAGATAGAGCTCTTTGTATTCTAACCAATTCACGCTTTATGATGCATTGACGCTTTATGATGCATTAGGTTGTAAATGCAACAAGTCATCAATAGCACCATTAGTGATGTGCCTTGAAACGATCCTTGCATATTTACTTATAAGTTCTTCTGGAGACCAAACAACTAACCACCACTCATATATATAACATCTCGTTTCCTTTTTCTCGTTTTCTTTTGTCCAATAACTATATTTTTTGTTTTTCATGTCTCATCGCTTGTCATGGAAAACAGTTTGTGGAAGAATAACCATTATTTTCTACTCAATATCTGATTTTCCATCTTGCTCTTATTAAGTTTCTGCTAATTCAGTGTCTTTATATGGCCTACCAAGATGTTGTATTCTAACTCAATTTATCGATGACGGCATGGAGTTGCGTCCTGACATACCGAACAATTGTGACATCTCTCATTCCCATTTATTTGTAGGCATATCAATAATGCAACGTGTTGTCTCTTCAAGGACTTTTAATTGCAGCCTGATGCGTCTTTGTTTCTAGACACCTAGATAAATTATGTTTGGTTGTATTTATACAACAAGTTTGCATAAAGAGATTCTGAGTCGGTTAATTACATAAAATAGATGGCATCCTTTTCATGATTTTAACTTGGCACCTTTTTTCTCATGGACCTGTCAGATCCCCATGACAATTATCTTCACAAAGTGCGACAAGCGTAAAAAGAAGAAGAGTGGTGGTAAAAGACCTGAAGAACATGTAGAAGACTTTCAAAAACTGATAAGTGAGTACTTCCAGGAAGCACCACCTTGGATAATGACTAGTAGTGTCACCAACCAAGGTCGGGATGAGATATTATTGCACATGGCTCAGTTGAGGAACTATTGGCTTAAGCACTAGGATAAGGTCCGGTGTGGCACCGTCTAATGTAGTTCAGGACCACAGCAAGAGAATGAAAAGAAAATTCAAAGGTATTTAGATATTTCTCTCTCCATGCTGCAGGCTTTTTTCTGTGGTCCTCAAACCTACCTCTCAAGATAACGGAATTGGCTCTGGCCCTACAGATTGGCACTCAGAAATGGCTTTACTCAGTTGTTATTCGCCGAGTCGAGACCCACATTGCTATGGTATCTGCTTTTGAGACAGAAATGGCTATCCAAAGTTGATATAAAATATTTTCAGCATCTCGCTTCTTGTAACATCATTTTTGCATTTGCTGACCCGATACTAACGTGTTTATGTTTGTACCTGGAAAATATTGAAAGATATTTACTTAATTGTGGATTCACTATATAGATAATTCTTAGGATCATACAAAGAGCGTGAGGATTATTAATGATGCTGTAAGAAAACATTGCCGTGTTCTTGCAATCTCAGGGATGATGTCTGAGATGATTAGTTAATGATATACAAGGGATGCGTTGTGTTATCATATCCCCATTTTCTGCTCCAAATCCACACTGGACCACCCTGCTTCTCCTCGCGGTAAGATCTTCATGCTCAAAATTCCTCACGGTAAGATCTTCATGTTCAAAATTCCTCACTGTTTTCCTTTTTCTCCGAACAGTTAATGATTCGTTGCACTTGTCTGTTCAGGTTACAAATTAAATGCTTGGATTACGACCCGTCGATTAGCCATCACTCACTCCCCAATCAAATGGCCCACACACTAATTATTTCATGTAGGCCGTGCCCCCCACTCTTTATAGGCCTAAAGGGCCCCTATCCTGTTCTTGCTCCACCTCATGGACCCTGCTTTCTCATCCTTCTCAACGAGAAGGCAAGTCATGAGATTCACTGTTTCCTTATCTCATACTCTAGCAAAGCAACGTACTTGGGCGCTGGCGCTCCACGCCATGAAAGAGTAGCAGCTACGGTAACACTTACTGCAAGCGAAAACGATGGATAAATATTCAACCAAGGGTACCAATAACGCGACGCTTGTAAATGGTAAATCTTTGTTATCATTGTTGACCTTTATGGCGTTCAAAGATTTTCATAACGCTGATCTACTTCATGAAAAAGTACACAAATATCTTCCTAACGCACAGGCGCCAGATTGGATTTGGAGTGGTGCTTTGTCCTTAGTTAAACATTAGAAAAATACGTGGCCAAGTAAAGAGAACGGGAAATTGGCTGCTGTGGCTGCTGCCGTCGTCTCTGAACTCCCGTCGAGTCCAAACTCGTGTGGGTTGACGACGTTGCCCGCCGGAATAGGGTTAAAGGTATTATGGATGGCAACGGCAGGGAATACTTGTGTGAGTGACGATGGCCCACGAACTGTTTGTTGGAAGGCCTCTGAGACTAGAACAGGGAGCTCCTGCGGCGGGTGTGGAGGAGTCAGCGACGGCATGACGCTCGCGAGACGCCTCTTCTTGGCCGCCGCCGCCGAGTGCTGCAGCTTCTTAGAGTGGACGAGTCTGGACACGAGCTGAGGCTCTTTGGCCATCTGGATGAGGAAGGAGAGCATCTGACGCGGCTTCCTCTCGGTCGCCTGCAACCGCTTGCTCATCCGCTGGAGCTCTTCGTCGAGCACCATCTGATCTTGCCGTAGCCGGTGGAGCTCCCGCAGCAGCACCACGTCCTCCGCTTCCCCTTCCATCTCTGCAGCCGCTGCCGCGTCTGTCTTTTCATCGTTGTTGATACCGCCGCTGCTACTGCTGCTGGTAGCATCGTAAAATTGGCTCTTCTTGGTCCTTCGTGTGATCCGAGGGAGGAGGTGAATCTGCCCTCTGAGGAACGACAGATGAGCAAATTCCCACCTATCCGGATCCACCTTCCTGAATCCCTGATACAACATGCAATCTAACAAAGTAAAATGGAATTAACCCAAGAGAAATTGACCAGAAATAGTGCTGAGTGAGTACATAAGTGTTAAGCTGGCGGACGAAGCTGGAGAAGTTATTATGCTTGAAGTACAAGGGCAGAAGAAGCTGAGAGAAGTCACTGGGATTGAGCACGAGGAAGCTGTTGTCCCCCTTCCCCCACCGGATCAGCAAATTCGTCCTCGGGTCGCTTACCATCTCATACGTCTTCGCCACGAAAGGAGCCGCTGGCAAACCGTGATCCATCTTCTCCATTTCTAGATATTTACTCAAAATTATATACCGAAGCACCTGCGGAGCCGATGAATGGACAGACAATTGGGAGCTCCTCCTCCTTTGCTCTCTCGCACCTATCGATTATGCCTTAATTTATAGCCTTGCGCGCAATCATATATAGTTTATTTAATTGTAGCTCTCGTAGGGCACCGGGAGAGTCGGGACGCGCGCCGACTCCTTGATCCTTCGTAGCGATTTGTGAACTAGAAGAGGTCACGGAATCCACTGTTACGCTTTTAATTTGTTGCGTACCTCATGTGGCCTGCGTGTGTTTTTCCCCAATGAATCTATATCGGTGTGCGTCAAACATCATGCTCGTGGCATGGGTGTCATGTGGATCCAGGCTGAACACTGAGCTGATCAGTCGAGTGAAACTAATTGGAAGGAGTCCGAAAGGTAGACGACAAATCTATACCAGTTGCTTGTTATCTTCGGCCGGTGGTGTACGTTGACAAATTGTGCTGTGCGATGCTCTCTGATTTAGCTACAATGCCCGCCGCCCTATGTATTCCTTCACTCCAAATACGATGTGTTAAATAGTGCGTCAGAACTCCTTTCATAATCCATGCCCATATTTGGGCCATTTAGTGGCTACAGTGCAACATTTAATTCTGACTTTTTACGCAGGGAACTGAAGGTCCTCCTTTATTTTGTCGGACGTGTCCATTGTGCGCAGTAAATGTTTTTTTTTTCCAAAGGAAAGTTTAACAAACAAATTTTCTATGGGAATCTAGTTTCGAGATAGGTTTGTATATGGATAAAATATTCCCCATCCTCCTCCAACTTAACTTTGATAGTATTTTCTAAGCAAAGTGTACAATGAACTAGTGTACTAAATTTATAGGTCCCTTTGGATGGTGTGATAGTGAAGATATGAAATGTTATCCTATTAAATCACAAGATTGAAACTTAGTATATCTGAATATACTAATAGCTAGTAGTTATTTATGATTTATCTTTTTTTTATATTAGTCTAGGAATGGATTAACGGGGTACTGTAGGTGAGCGAATCACCTTTTGTCATATTAATATATTAAATTTATAGTCCCCGAGACAGGGTTGAGTTGATTAGTGCAAACAGAATTGTTATCATTAGGAGTGAGCAGTCAACCCGCTAAACCGACCAACCTACTTATACCGATCCGAATCGAACCGAAAAAAATAATCCGCTGGATATAGGGTTAGATGTAGGGTTCTGATATTGCATTATCCGACCTAGTAGGGCTGAATAATTTTTTATCCCAATAACCGAACCAACCCGATCCGCGATCACCCCTACTTGTAGTAACTACTGTCGATAAGTTGCTACACGTTGTACTAGCTACTGTCGATAAGCTGCTACACGTTGTAGCAGCTACTGGTGATTATTTGCTACAACGTGTAATGCGTAATGTCTATTATCATTTTAAAATATTTTTTTAATATTTATATTTTATATTTTACTGGATACAAGGTCGGATATCCAAATAACTGACAACTCGTTGGATATCTGATACATAATAATCGCCGGATATAGGGTCGGATGTTTGTCCTAATATTATATTATCTGATCTAGTAGGACCGAATAGTTTGTTACCCTAATAACTGAACCAACCTGATCCGTGATCACCCCTAGTTATCATAGGACAAGAGTTCGGATCTTTATAAAACTGAGAAAAAAAAGTCCTCTTCGCATTGATTAATTACAGCTTCTCGATTTACCTTCTCATATATGATCATGGGACTGACCGTATGATCCCCTCAAGACGGTCTAATGGCTAGCACATGAGGTGTTGCCACCATAAGGTCTGGGGTTCGAATCTCGGTAAAACCGAGATAAATATCTCCCTTATATGTTAGTCATTATTTCAAAGGCTAATAATCATCCGTGATTTATTTCTTCAATGTTAGTCTTAACATAAATTGACAGACTCATATGATGAACATATTTACTTTTCATCAACATAAGACCAACTCTATGAAACTGCTGGAGGAGAAATTCTACCTTTATGCTGTCATAGTCTACTAAAATACTGACTTTCTGAGTTATTAACCCTTTCTCATTTACCTTCACGGCCAAGGGCGAATCACCAATGAAAAACTTCCGATATTGCATGATTCAATATTTTGTTTGGGTACGAAATTACTGGTTGAATAAACAGTCAAACAAGAAACCAAAACGAGATAGTCGGCTGCCATTTAAAAATCGAAAAAATTTAGTTGTATCTCAAGGATGAGCGTGCCGTTTACTCCGAGACGTACGGACTGTTTGTGTAGTAGGGTGCTGTGGGACCTCTCTGGCTCACCTGTGAGAATTTTTTATTTTTTGACCTTTAGTTTTTTATCTTCATCGATTTCATTTGATGAACGTATCTCCATAATAAATATTCAGGGATCTTCTTTCAATAGATCTCCATGGTGGCGACTGATTCATCGAGTTCTAATCATTCATGAGAAGAAAACAACAAATCGGGGGACTGTGAGCCAATGGGCGGAATTAACGTGTATATAATATCTCCATTCACCTCGAAAGGACTTTTCTGATCTTAGGCCAGATCTCACCATTATTCTTCATATATAATTGGTTAAAATTAAAGAATACTTTTTTTAAAAAAATATTAAAAGAGGTTGGAGATCTATTTTAACGTGCATGCTTAAATAGCCATATGTAATATAGTCTTGATAAAAATTTAAAAAATATATAATTTTTTAAAAAAGAGTATAGATTTTACAAATATTATAATATATATTAAAAAAATAATAGGGAATAAAGTGAGATAAATGTTGGGAATATAATGAAAGTATCACATTGTAGATATATGAAAAAAATAGTTTAACAGATAAAATGAAAGATACCCTTATTAATATGATTTTTTTTTGATAGAATTTAAAAATATATTTATAAGGGCATAGATTTATAGGGGATATTATCATACTATTCTAAAAATATATGAATTTTTATAGTCCTAATAAATGGTATTAGAATCATGATCTAAATTGAGATATGTGGATGGAATAGTGACCTTGAAGGAAGGAGGTGGAAGTTTCCAGAGGAGTGAACTTTAAGCAAAAAGTCTAACATAAGAGTAACCGGATTCTTGACGGAAATTCTAAGGGAGTGAACCTTAGGTGAAAGAAGTAGGGTTCCCAAAGGAGTGAACTAGAGAAGTTCAAACAGATCAAAGGTGACTGAATGTTTGGCAAAAATTTCGAGGGAGTGAACCCTAGGTGAAGGAAGTGGGGGTTCCTAAAGGAGTGAACTCTAAGCGAAAAGTTCAAACATGTCCAGGGTAATTGGATGCTTAGCCGAAATTCTAAGGGAGTGAACCCTAGGTGATGAAAAGTTTAAGCAGATTAAGGGTGACCAGATGCTTGGCGGAAATTCTGGGAGAGTGAATCCTAGGCGGTGAAAAACTTTTACAAAATTGGAGCAGGTCAATAGTAACTGGATACTTGAGAGGAGGGTAACCAGATGCTTGAGAGGATGATGGTTGAATATGTTAGGACCCGTGCGGCCGGTGAGAAAGGGGGGTGTGTGGTGAATTGCCTGTAAATTAAAAATGAACCTTTCTCGATCTTTCAAATAAGATTAGTAGCACAATTAAACTAAAGCAATTTAACAACTAATGAAATAAAGAGGCAAAGAAAGTTATATAGTTACAACGTAGGTAGTTGTTAATCCAAGGTAAAAGAAAGCACTAAAAATATCCTTCGATGAAGGCGGAGAAACTTCTTATACTTATTGAACGCTCAGAAAGTTATGAGGAAATAAATACTTGAGTTGTTTAATACAAGTATTTTAAAGGTTAGGGATTGTTAGGTTAACTAAACCTGGGTTAATGAACTAAAATTAGACTATTTTAGTTGAAATAATCAATTCTTAATTGATTGATAATAATTTTCAATCGATTAAAATGTTCGAATTGATCAGTTAACACCGTATGCATCTCACACCAATCTAGGTTTTACAGTACACAATCAAGTTAATTCCTAGGTGGTTGTGAGATGCCAAGGTTGCTAAATCTATGGGAACATGGATCCTAGGGGTTTGACATAAGCTAAGTCCAGTCAATTTATTGATTTTTAAAATCATATAATATTTTTTGTAAAAAAATAAAAAATATATGTTTAAAAAATAACATGTCTTACTCTATAATACGCATACCCAATTGTCGTCATAAATTACTAAACTTAGATTCCAGTAGTGACTTAGTGAAAATGTCAGCTGAATTTGATTTGGACTCAACATAGTGATTTCAAAATCTCAGAACTTTGGTAGAAAACCCTAAACACCAATACCTAACTTAAGAAAATTATCAAATATCAAAAAGGAGAAGATTATTGGTGCAATCAACCTCTAGGGTTTCGATGTTTGACAATGTATTTAAGTCTAGTCAGTTTGACTAAGGGTTAATCTAAACATGACTTGATGTTTAGAAGAATGAAGTCTAATTAGGATTAGATGATTAGCAAGGGTAAGTCCTAATCGAAAATTAGGTAAGTAAGAAGTTTACTAAGTGACTAATTCTAACTAGAGGTTAGGCAAAGGTAAGACCTAACCGAAGGTTAGGCATGTGAGAAGTCTATTGAGTGGATAGTTCTAACTGGAGGTTAAGCGAGGACAAGTCATTGTGAGTGAAACTAGACAGTGAAAGTCTTAGTGAGTGAAGTTAGATAGTGGAAGTCCTGGTGAGTGAAGCCAGACGATGAAAGCTCTAGTGAGTGAAGTTAGGCCATAGTGAGTGAAGTTAGAGTGAGTGAAGCTAGGCAGTGGAAAGTCCTAGTGAGTGAAGCGAGATAGTGGAAACCCCTAGGAGGGAGGTAACCCTAGGTATTAAAAAGTCTTAGAGGAGTGAACTCTAAGCATGTGTGATCGAATGGTTTTTGGTCGACAACGGGCGATCGATCGGGCTAACGGATCTTGAAAGTTGCTAACACTACTTTACCTTACTGTTTTATATCTATTGTACTACTCAATGTTGCAGGTAAGTCTTAGTCGATCAGATTGATCATATACTGAGCAGGACCAAAGAAAGTATAATAAGATCTGAAAGACCAAATGTTTGGCAAGTAAGGTCAGGTACTAGAGGAGAGAGATTCAGTGAGGACGAGTTCCAGTGGAGCTATAGGCGTTGTTCCAACTTAGACCCATTTTAAAAATCTATGTTGAGACTAAGATTAGATCCTAGTCATGCCAGGCATGATCTAATTTATAATTTTATTATCTGTCCTAACTCTATTTTATAGGTATTCTTTGTTATTTTGTTCTAACATATTTACAAGAGTTAGAGTAAAAAAATAAGACTCAGATAAATAATGCTCGAGGTGCCTTAGTTGAATGGAGGCACCCAGGATAAATAGTGCTAGAGGTACCTTGGATGGATCAAGGCGCCTTCGCATATATAAACTTCATGGATGAAGTTTCAACTGGTAGAGACACCCAAGGTTGATTAGAGGCGTCTCAAATGACATTGGAGGCACCTTCAGATGATTGGAGGCGCCTCCAAATGGATACAGTCTGAACACTTGAGATTGGATCAGAGTTGATAGAGGTGCCCTGATGAACTGAGGTGTCCCCAATGCACTATAAAAGGACTGTTCGACCAACACTAAAGAAATAACTTCTATTATTTGTTCCAAGTTGATTCTGTTGCGCCATCTCTCTACAACTATTTGCTGCGACTCTACTACACTAAACTACTACAACAAGAATGACACTAACTTCAAGCCTCAATATTTAATCACAATTATTTTCAGTAAAGTTTATTTTTAATTATTATTGTTGTTGCATAAGGAAGTGTAGAGTGTTACACTTTCTTCATCTTTGTACTCGACCTCTCTGCCCAAAGGTTCTTCGTAGAAGAATTTAATGAATTTCCCAATCAATACAGTCCAAGGAATCATGATTCTTAGAGTAAGAGTTGTCAAAGGCTTCAAACCAATTAAAACCAAAAACATGTTTTTTATTTTTCTTTTTCTTACTTTATTTGTCTATTATGTACTTAGTTTTTTGACGAGTTTTTAAAGTTGAAAAGAAAAATTTTTAAAATGAGATTCACCCCCTCTCATTCTTTTCGATCCTACAGAGATCAACCGAATACCATACAAGATATAATTTCAGCCTCGAAAAGGCTGAAGTTAGGATTAGTAATCGATTACTAGTTAGTAGAATCGATTGATAAACCCTAAATCTGACCTTTTTGTTGATCCCTGTGGATGTTTTGATGTGATCAACCAAGTTGGTTAGGTCCTTCTTTGTGTTTGATCCCTGTGTCTGAGTGTGCAGGAGCTTAGGAGCGTAGGAAGTCGAGCGAAAGACGCAGCTAGCGAGAAGGACAGCACGGGAAGGGAGCTGACGGGCTCGGTGCGTCCGAAGGACGAGAGCGCTGCGGAAGAGTACACCGGTGGACAAGAAGAACGTGCACGACGTTCGAGGGACGTTAAGCCAGGGTGGAAGCCTGCTCGAGGAGAAGGCCGGAAATTAAGTTCGGGTGAGCCCTATTTCGATTGGTCAGAATCACCCAAAAGAACGAAGCTTCGAAAGTCAAAGCAAAGGAGAAAGTGAGCTAGAAATACAGCTCAACGTGCCTTCATCAAGATTGGAGGCGCCTCAATCAAGCATTGTAGGCGCCTCAAACCTTTGAGGCGCCTTCAAGCTTGTTTGAGGTGTCTCAGACTGGTCAAAAATGACTGTTTGAGCGCGGATAGAGTTTTATCCGCTGACTTGGTTGGAGGCGCCTTAGCTTGGACCCCTGGACCTAAGAATTATTCATTCATTCAAGCAATCAACTCTGTAGTCATTCCTAGCAATAGTTTTAAGCTTCTAAAGTGTAAAAGGCTTCTTCGCCTTCAGAGAAGGAGATCTTTCAGAGCTTTCCTGCTGCCTTGGATTAACAACCTTCTTGGTTGTAACCAAGTAAATTGTTGAGTTCTTTTTCTTTATTCTGTTAATTTACTTTATTACTATTGTACTGTTTGAGTTGAAAGAATCGAGGAGGGTATACTTTTATTTTGAAGGCAATTCACCCCCCTCTTGCCGGCCACGCTACACCAACAAGTGGTATCAGAGTCATACCGCCTCAGAAGGACTAACCGCCGACTGAAGCATGAAGATCAAGACGATGGCCGGAACAAGTATTCATCCCCCGAAGTTCGACGGAGACTTCGTGACGTGGAAACGTCGGATGGAGGTATTCTTCAAAACGGATTTTGATATTCTTCTAACTATGAAATATGGATTTGAAGTTCCTAAAGACAAAGAAGAGTACCAATGGAC
>JBBMJZ010413105.1:4465219-4476488 GCA_037833815.1 Zingiber zerumbet | reverse complement strand
GCTCGCGAGCGGCTCACGAGCGGCTCGGCTCATTTGCACCCCTAGTTGAGAGCTTTGAAGTCCGTCGAGGCTTTCTTTTTCATGCCCGGAGTCCACTGTTTCGGGGTCCAGTGGATTTTTGGAGTTGTCGACCGGCGCCTTGTAGCCTCTAGTGATGCTGAACCACTAATCGAAGTTGATCTTCAAGTAGACCTCCATTTGCTTCTTCCAGTAGGGGAAGTCGTCCCCATTGAATAGAGGGGGTCGGACTGTACTGAAGCCTTCGATTTGAGACATTTTTACCTTGCACACAAAAAAAAATAAGAAATCTCAAAACTTGGACTTGGATTAGTAGTGCGGTATTTAAATAAAAAGTATCTACAACTGAATTTGTGTTGCACCAATTCAGATTAATTGCTACGAGAAGTTTTCCAAAAAGGTAACGATACCAGTTTGGATTATAACGTTAAACTGAACACCGAAAAAAATTTGAAAAAGAATTTCATCCCCTTGTCTGATTGGTGGTTGCACCAAATCAGAGCGGTAACTTGGTTCTGATACCACTTGTTGGATCGAAAAAGTCGCTAGGGGGGAATAGCGATCGAAAATTTTTTTTTAGAGTAAGAAGCGGAAAAGTAAAATCACAGCAATGCTAACAAGAACCGATTTACTTGGTTTGGAGCCTTCGTTGACTCCTACTTCAAGACCTGCACTCGTCGAGTGCTTTTGTTGGGCAATCCACTAGCAATTCATAAAAATATTACAAGTGAAAGTACAAGAGCTAAGAAATGAAATATCGACCACAATTAAGTAAAAAGAAAGCAACATGTTGTTAGAGAAGCTTCACAGCGTCGCAGAAGCACAACGCAATAGAGCAAATGTTGGAAGACATTGTTGTCAGTTGTTCTTTGCTCCAGGGCTCACCCTCCTTATATAGGAGGCTCCGGGCGCTAAGACTTTGACGTAGCCCGGCCAATCAGAGAGCTCCACGTGTGGCGAAGCGGCGAGGAGATAAGATTTGCATTTCGGGCGCCCGGACCTTCGGGTGGTCGAACCTCTATTTTCTAGCTACCTGCAAGAAAATGTTAGTTCTAGGCAAAATGCAAATTATACTACCCTGCAAAATAAAGTGTTAACACAGTTTATAATAAAAGAATAGTAATTAGATTCCGTCTCCTTGAGACCAGAATCTAGTCACGATCTTAACTTAAATTTCTGAAATGGCTCTAAATTGGATCGACGCCTAAGTTCCCTTCCCGGGAACGCGTCCTCACAGTCACTCCCCTCTAATGACTTACCTTAACTTACCTGTCAGACGCCCGGTCAGTCCGTCGACCCGTCTAGACTTCGTGCCAACTATCAAGTCGACCCTTTGACCTAGCCAGACATCAGGTCAGCCCGTCGACCTGTTTGGACTTCATGCCAGCTATCAAGTCGGCCCTTTGACTTAACTGAGCTCATTGTCAGCTATCAGGTTGGCCCTTTGACCTAACTGGGCTTCGTGTCAGACACTAGGTCAGTCCGTCGACCTGTCTGGACTTCTCTTGCACACTTGATCAAAGTGTTAGAACACAACTAAACTAACTTAACATACTTTGTCATTCATCAAAATCTGAGTTAGAACGTTAGTACTAACTACATCAATAATAATATCATTAATTCTGGCTAGCAATACAACTAAAATTCAAGGTTAGATGGGGTGCACATTTGTAATTAGTGATCGAAATGCAATAAAAATAAATGCAAATTAACATTGCTTGCTAAAGTTAATATTTTATATGATTTAGAGACCTCACTTCTACTAATTGAGTTATGATAACATTTCAAGATGTTGATCTTGAGACAATGAGATTTCACAAGCTCTTAATGAACTTGACCTTTAATCAGGATTTTCTCTCAATAGGATATTAATCTCATATCTTCCTTAATATAAAAATGAACGATTGGAAACTTTTAATTTATCAAGAGATTATAAGTCAAAGCCTTTTAATCCTAACCAAGCTCTTGTATTCCTTTTAAAGATTTTATATACCTTTGATTTTAACATTCAATTACTAAATATACTTTTTGTCCACCAAGTCACGCCTTCAATTTCAATCGGTCATACATCATTCGAATGTTGAAATCTCAATGGTAATTTATCAGTTGATTGACCTATGTCATTAAATTAATAATTAAATAATTATCTAATTGATTATATAATTATAAATGACCACACCACCTAAGCAATCATAGACTTAAACAAATTAACTAAAATAAATCCAAGTTTATAATCACATAATCACAATTTAAGGTCCATATATCTTTAAATTAAATAATATATAATCTTTAGGTTCTCCTCAATCTATGCTACCTATCCTCAAGACCTTCGAGCAATCTTTTGATTTGGACTACCTACTCTTGTTAGGCCTTTAAGCTTCTCTTCAATTTATGCTACCTTCCCTTATCTAATCATTCAAGCATCCCTTTAATTTATGCTACCTGCCCAACAGCAAATACACTTAAATTGTATTATCTAATACCTTCCTATTAAATTATCAAATACTCTTAATTTTGATATTTTTTTATCATGATTGAAATTGTTTATGAGAGACGACAAAATTTGACATATCATCATCAAAAGATATCACCATCGATCCTTTTTTTCAGCGTAAAATGTCTCTCTCGTGACCAACATAATTGCAAGCCTTAAACCGAAATTGATGATGAGTGAGCATGGTCTACACAGGTCATACTGCTAAATTATGAGTAGAACAAAATAGTCCTACCAGACCATATCAACTCCAAACTCATCAGCTAAAAGCAATTGCTGAATTTAATTGCATTAGACATGCATCCCGATGATGTCACTAAATCCATATCTGATTTTTTTTTTCCAATTTAATAAAATATATATCATACTATTCATAATTAATATCAGTGGTGATGCAACAGGCAGCTGCATGCACTTAACTCCGCTGCAGTATATGGACAGATAACAGATGATGTGACACTCCATTCACTTCATTTATTATCATACCATGATTTACACATCCACTTTCTAAGATCCTCCCCCTTTCGAGAACAGTGATGTGAAGGTAATCGGAGGGAAGGGAGAGTAGTGGGAGAAGCCGAGGAAAAGAACACATGCACTCGCTCGCTCACTGTGAATTTACTGGGCGTAGATGCCGAAACAGAGCATGCACATTCAATTCCGACGACACCGTCTGTCGGCCGCTCCCACTCCGACTTTTAACTCACAAACCACAAATCCAACCCAATATTTAATTGGGCCTGCAGATTGTCGGTGTTGTTGGGCCTTCCGCCCACAGCAAGCCCAAATTGTTCAATATCCAATCTATTTTTGCTAATTAAATAAGCATATCCTTATACAATAAATACATGTTGGAATATTATTCCATTACTAAATCACAGCCTTATAAATGCTTTGTATTAATGTTATAAAAATACCTAAGTGGAACTAATGAGACCCTGAGATTCATAGTTAATACTAGTAATCGGCACACGCATTGCGTGCGTAACATAATTCCAATAACTAAGATTCGTTAGACCCATACAATAGTGCAATATATAATGCAAGGGTGACGCTAGATAATCGCAGCAACAAATTACTGTAATGGGCTACCCCATGTAAAAAATTAATTTAATTTAATATTACACTTATACTTATCTTAGTAAAATAAATTAAGAAAAGTATATTTTTTAACATCGTTAGCTTAAAATATTTATAGAAGCTTCTTTGTTCATAGTGTTGTCAATTTTAATATGTGGGACTAAAGAAAACTATATTTTTTTTATATAAAACAACCAGAAAAAATAAATAATGAGAAAAATTCATAATAATACACCGTAGTTGAGTCTCAAACTCTAGATTACTGATTATTTCGCTTGTGAAATTATTAATAAATCTTAGAATTATTTTTAGTGTGAATAGAAAAAAGATATTAACATAAATTTATTTTAGACTTCACCGAAATTAGTTAGTAAAGAGAGGAGATTTTTAATAAAATAATAAGATGATCATTTAATTAAGACTATCTATGGAGATGCAATTTACCTGCATCTTCCATAGTTCCACTCCACTGAATTAACTAAGCCCTCTTCGCAATACATTATATGTCGTCGACTATCCACTGATATTGTCCACAACCTATAATATCAAAAATACCACTGATATGCGATGAGTATCATGCTCCATTAGAATAATATCAGCATAATGAGCAGCTAGCAATAGCTTTAAACGGTCTCATGAAAGGGCATGCATGAGAGACCATAATTATGCACGGAGATTTCAAGAAGCGGCAGGGGAGACCGCCAAAGTACACATTGTTCAACGTCCTTTTCTCAGTTAACTGACTGTCTTCTCTTCCATCTCCGACATGTCCAGGTGCATGGAGCTACTGCATACACGATGAGGAAGGCAACGCGTTGCTGATCTATAAAGATATATATGTAATTAACCCCTGCTGATTGCGTGTATATTATCCACAGTTGAAAATTAATTAAGCTTAATTACCATGCATCAAATCAAGAAGATAGTTCACTCTAAGAATTCGTTCATAGAATAATAATGTACAAGGCGCAATGTAATTGTCCAAATCAGATCAGACAAAAGGAGACACTAGAAACAGAAGCCAATTGAAAGTAACAGGCACGAGATGCATGCAATAGTTGAAACTGAGAAAAAGAAGAAGAAGAAGCAGATGAAGATAAGCCTGAGCACATGAGATATCATTCAGGCTTCATTCTCTCCCAAATTAGCTTCGGAGCTGAAGCAAGAAGCTAGTTAATTAATTAATTTGATCTACCATTCGAGTTCAGTTAATTACGATCGAAAATGCATGTGTACTGCCATCAGAAGATTGGGCGTCCGTCGCTGCCGCCGGTGGCCCAGCTGTAGGGGTCGGCAGGCAATTGCACATTGTTGAGTAGGTTCGCAGGAAGTCCGTGGAGAAGCGAGGGGTTGCCGTCAAGTAACTGCTGCTGGTGAGGCGGCGGCGATTGCCCCATCATTGCGGCCGGCGACCCCAGCCCACCGCCCAGTTGCTGCCCCTGCAGTGCCTCCTCCTCCTCCTCCTCCAGCGGCAGCCGCTCGTACGCCGCGTTCCCAAACGAGGCAGCCATTATGATGACTGGACCTGACGCTATGAGCGCCCCCACCACGGTCCCGCCGACCACCTGCCCCTGCCCGCCCGCCAGGTAGATCGCCAGGCCGCTCGCGGCTGGCGGAGCCGGCAGGGGGAGGAACGACCCCGACATCGACAGGATCTCGAACCGGCCGTGCAGATTCACCACCGTACTCCCGGCCGTGCCGGGCTGCCGAAGAGTGACGTTAACCACCGCTCCGCCGCCGCTCAGCACGCAAATGCCGCGCTGCCGACGGCGCGCGAATTCAGAGACGCACTCCACGACGTCGCAGCCCCCGGCGACCTCCATCACGTGCGACCGCAGCGCGTTGGCGCTGTCGCGCGTGATGATGATCGGAGGCTTCGCCTTGTTCTTGGACCCCGCTGGGCGGCCGCGGGGGCGGCGCATGATCTCGCCGCCGCCCTCCCCCGCCGAGGTAGTGGGGAGCACCTCCTTGGATTCGTCGCCCCCACCGTTATAATTGGAGTTCGCGCCTTTGTCGCGTATTTCTTCGTCGAGATCGCGCTTCTTGCCTCGGTGGAGCCTGGGGATGCCGTTGTCGTCGTCTTCCATCTTGAGCTGCTGCTGTTCAAGTTGTTGAAAGTGGTGGAGGGGTTGGAATTCCCGGGTGTGGAAGGGAGGAGGAAGATGGTGCGTAATTGGATCCATCACGACCCCCTAGGTAGCTGCTTCGCAAGTTCCCTTTGCTTATGGGTGTAACAACGCACAGGAAATGGAACAGTGTAGTCGAAGAAGGTTTGGAGATTAAGAAAAATAAGTTAAGTGCCTCTGCGTGCTAGGCGCGGAAAAGATGAGGTTGAAAGGAAAAGGAATTCGGAGTCTTGTCTCTCCTTTTCCTTGCAACCCTATCTAAGATATGCATATAAAATAACGTTTTATAGTAAGCAAAAGCTGCTAAAATGGAATTGCTGGAAGACGTGCAACTTACTCTCCACCATTTTTTAGCTCGGATCGGTGTTTGTTCATCGACGGTGGGTGGTGGCTCTGTAGAGGTGGTTTTGGGCGGAGGATCGGAAGAGGAGAGGAGGGACGGGACGGGAGTTAGGGTTAGCGCTGTAGCTGGTCTAAAGGACGAGAGGAGATATGAAATGGATGATGATGATCGCCACGGTATGACACAACCAAGCAGGCGGTGGATGGGTGATGGGCCCAGCACTGTCTCTCTCTCTCTCGTTATATTATATTCCATGCATTTTTTTCATTTGATCCTTCCTTTTTCTCCCTCTCGTCCTCGACTCCCCGGCCGATCTCAGAATTCTTTTTATGCTCTCTTTCTTGCAGTTCTTCCATCACTGCTCCTTCTTCCCTTCCCACTCTCACTTTCCCTCTCCGTGACAGACACACTGCCTGCTTATTGCTCCTGTAGTCTCTCTGTCCAGGTCCGGCTAAACCTACGTGTTTCTCCAGAAGCACGGGTTAGACAAGGCCAGTAGTTATCCGTATAATTAAATCCACTGTCCCTAAGATTCTGCGAGCAAATGGCCAAATCCTACACGAAACCGCACCGATCGTGCTGGAGAAGCGAAGGAGATCGAGACGGTCATTGGCTCAGAGTAGTGGACCTAGTTCTCCGCCTTCCACGGGATCCGACACAACTGTGATTATTACTCCCCTCTCGATTTAGACTTTCCAACGACAGCGTGGCGCCCACGTTATGGAATCCATCGTATAAATCACAGCGGTGAGAAGAAATTGCACTCGCACCCATCTTGGCGAAACCGACGCTGCACCATCCCCGTCGTCCTGCGGGGCCCACGACTTGGGGCAGGGTATTTCGCGGGTGCGTACGGTGATGGAACAGGCTTACCAGATGGCGTGAGAATCCCTTGGGGGTTGCATTCGTGTTGAAAATTTCCAACGAAGTCAGAGCCTGTCGCGCGAGGGAAGGTTGGGGCGCGAATCTCGAGAGGGCCCATTATGCCCGGGAGACGATGAGGGGCCCACCGGACGACAGCGACCGCCCGCTTCGACTAAACTCAACGACCGAACTCGGAGTGCCCCCGGCATATCTGACTGACTGGGAGAGGCCGGCGGGGCCCGCACCCGGACGTGACGTCTCGATCACAGCCGTCCGACATCTCGGCTGGCACCCGAGCCCCTCCGCTGAGCCACCGAACACGGAATAGACATCCGCCCCTCACTCCGCGTCCAAGGGCCGGTCAACTGGTTTAGATTCAGAGGAGCCGTTGGCACGATGACGACGGATATATATTTTTTGAAAGGAAGGAAGGAAGCAAGCTAGCTGTGGCCATGTCGATCGGCCGAGATGGGCATGCAACGGTGGTTCCTATGAGTAGAGCTGGGGCTATGTAGTCACCAAATGAGCATGAGCCAGGAGGTGGTGGCATGCATGGGAAGGTGCATGGCTCAAGGCTGATACGAGAGGACGGAGAAATGTAAACAAATGTCAATATGCCTTTGATTGACGTTGACCAAGAAATGCGTGCGTGCCTTTCCGATATTTGACATCTTTCTGTCATCTGCGTAAGGAGAGCTAGAGGCCTCGTGAATATGATTTTATTTATTTAGTAAATAAAATTACTAAATAATCAGTATCTAACTAATTAGAATCAATCCTGATCGTTTATTTTTTTAATTAATATATATTAATTAAAATTATATGTATTAATTAATATTATATACAATGATAAAATACTTTATATTCAGATTTTAGCTGGCCCATTAAAATTTATCATTATTCTTTTGCCGCCTGATTTAACTAATGCCAACGACCATGGAATCACTACTAATTTTCTTTTGTTTAATTCTGAAATTACACATTGTTGATTTATTATCTTCTGATTTTGGGATAATTGAAACCAACGGTCAGATATTGGAACTTGGGGAGGGATGGTGGAGATTGGAGTGACCAGTGAACCGCAATTTATTGGCAGTTTGAACTTCAAACTTCATGAAGTCTGGCTTCAATCATCATTCGGTGCTCCGGCTAATTATTAATCATGTTATGACAAAAGAGTGTCGTCGAGCGGGGCAAACGCCTATTGTAAATTAATCATGGATATACGAAAAGATTAATTACCAAAAAATCATGTTTTACAACAAATATATAATCTACTATTAAATCTAACCACTTTGCTATATTAAAGGTGCATTTGTACATCCCTCGCTATGGTGCAACCGAGCGATCATGTAGTCTTTCAAATATCTATGGCTTAAACTTAGTATGTTAGGATTAATCAGGACTAGATACGCTAGATAAACCAAAAAAAAAAGTTCATTTACAATAAATTCGTTACACCAGTAACTTTTCATTTTGAAATTATTAATCAATAATATAAATTCGTTAGGAAAGGTCTGAATCAGTTTGCCATCGATATCTTAATTTGTAATGTCTTTGTAATTGTAGGAGACATGCATTATGGGTAGTAATTAATAAGGTATTTTCTTAAGTTTATTTCCCTTTGCTATGAGTGCTAGACGAGTGCTATCGAGGCCGGATATGACTTCACTACTCGAATGATAACTAGATTGACTAGTGCTCTTTAACTTCTAAGTTCTAACTCTTTCAATAACTTAACCCTTGACTTGATGCACACCCCTTGGGAATTCAAGCTTTAGTTGGTTCCCTTTATGCTAAACTTAACCAAATCTTTATCAAAAACTCTATACCTAGCTAGCTATATATATTCATCAACAGTCTCCACTAAGTATAATTACTAATTATTATAATTCAGACCTACCTAATCCAAATTAGGAATCAACCTTTTTCCTCCATGTGGCCAACACTGTATGTTCAAAAGCATTCGCATTTGAGGGGACCTGGCTGTTAATCCCTCTGATTAATTAATTAATTGATTTCGATTGAGTTAATTAAACCGCAGTGAGCATCTTAGGGGTCTTTTTTAGTCACTGGCAATATATTCTCTCCTCTGACAATACAGATAACTGTCATTTATACACTAATACATACCAATCAAATGGTTAATCTCAATTTTCTTGCCTTTGGATAAGCATTTATAGGACAGAGATTATTAATTCGTATTATCTAGCATTTATGTGATTTCTTAGCATTAGATAACTATTAACTTTTTTTAACTCAAATTAAAGTTTAATAACGCTCAAGGCGTCTCTTATACACAGAGGTGCCATGTAGTTGAAAAATTGTAATTTTTCTATTTGATTAATAAAAGTTTATTGTCTAATTCACAAATATAATTTAGTAATCCTATAACGCATTTTAATAGATTTCATAATATAATTTGATAGATCTTATAATACAATCTAGAACCACCATAAGCTAAGATTCATGCACAAGTTCACTTTAAAATTATGTGTGATAATTAAAGAAATACACATAATCATATATGAAACGGTCTTCACCTTAATTAGTTTTAATCGAAAAATGGGATAGCATTGGCATGAATGCCATCGATGATTTGTATATAAATCTTAACGTACTTTTTTGCACTTACAATTCTATGATGTTGTCAAATTATATTGTAAATGATCCCGTCTGGAAGCTGAGTCGGATGGAGGTCGGTCGATACGACAATCGATTGATCGGTATGCGAACCGGAAGGATGGTCCACCGGCAGTCGACGACAGATGATGAAGGCGAAGAGGGTGACGAGGACGAAGCGAGTACCCCTGCACACACTCAGACAACACTACAAAAATATTGGCACTTAGGGACGAATTTTGCAACAAATTTTTTAAAAAAATTCGTTGGAAATTGAATTTGCGACGAAAATTGCAACGAAAAAAATTCGTTGGAAATGAGCCGTTGCAAATTTTTGGGACGAAAAATTAAAAATTCGTTGGAAATTTTTGCAACGAAAACCATATTTGTTGCAAAATTCGTTGGAAATATTGCAACGAAAATCATATTCGTTGCAAAATTCGTTGGAAATCTTGCAACGAAAATAAATATTCGTTGGAACAGTTAATAGAAAAAAACCGCAACGAATTCCAAATTTGTCGCAAATTAACAACGAAAATATGGATTCGTTGCAAATAGATTTGCGACGAATGATTATTTGTTGCAAAAGTTAAAAAATCCAATTTCTGCAACGAAAATACATATTCGTTGGAAATTTCCAACGAAAATAGGATTCGTTGGAAATTTCCAACGAATTTGAGATTCATTGGAAATTTCCAACGAATCCTGTTTTCGTTGGAAATTTTCAACGAATCCTATTTTCGTTGGAAATTTTCAACGAATCCTATTTTCGTTGGAAATTTCCAACGAATTTGAGATTTATTGGAAATTTGCAACGAATCCTGTTTTCGTTGGAAATGTCCAACGAATCCTTGGTGCCGTTGAAAATTTCCAACGAATCCTTATTTCGTTGGAAATTTCCAACGAATCCTTATTTCGTTACAAAATTCTGTCCCAAAAGTAAAAAAAAATTCATATCCATCCAATTTTAATATTTATTCCTATTACAATTTTTTTTCAAACAAATTCAATATATATTGAATACACAACTAAACACAATAACACAAATATAAACCAAATATTAACTAATATATTTGTGTAAATACAAACATCAATAATCTAAACCCAAACATATACATCGTCAAAACATGTTTCATATACAACCTAAACTAAGAACATAAAACTAACAATACAACAAACATCATCATCCAACCATACAAATAATAACAATATACAACAACTAACCCTCTAAATCAAACACTACAACAAAGTTACAACAAACATGTGTATCCAAATTCCAATCTCATACAAAAACATGAAAAAAAGTAGAAGATAATCTTATGGAGATCCTTCTCAATCCAATTCCTTCTTCTACCTACATCCAAAAAAAAAAAAAAAAATCTTATAAACCAACATAAAAATAAATAGATAACGACTTACATATTTTTACGTCAATACCACCATCATTTTCACCTACCAACCCTATTTGAAACAAAAATAACAATACTAATCAAAATACAAAATATGGAGAAAGCTTTCCAGGTCACGCTTATCAAGTCACGGAGAAAGCTTTATTTCAAACAACCATTAATTGATACTATACCCTTCCTTAGGGAAGGGAAAGGGATATAAAAAGATAGATATTTGATGATTGCAGAGTCGTAAAATTCACAACTGTGATGAATACACACCCGGAGCTAAGGACAGAAAATGTTGCTCAGGAATAAAAGAAAAAAAATCAAG
>JBBMJZ010413105.1:4386746-4399471 GCA_037833815.1 Zingiber zerumbet | reverse complement strand
GTATCCGGTCAACCTTGACCTACTTGACTCTTCTTCATTCAACCTGATCAGACCCTGATCAGTATCTCTCCGCATGGGCAACTGCACCTGCATTGTCCATGTCTACATGTCTTTCCGTATTGTCAAACATCGAAACAATGACCAAGGTTTACGCTTGGTCAACTAGGTCAACCTTAACCTACTGGAAATTGCACCAACATAAAGAAGGGTAAACTTTTCAACTTTGTTAGTTAGGAAGTCAATTTAGCTATTGTACACACTAATACTTGGTGGATAGATACCAGTGCTACTACTCACATAAGTGTCACTATGTAGAGTTGTCTCAAAACCTGACTTCCGCTTGATAGTGAAAGATACATCTATACAGAAAACGGAAAAAAGGCTAAAGTCAAGTCGATTGATGTTTTTAGACTTTGTTTAAAAACCAATGTCTTTTTGGATTTAGAAAATACATGTATTGTATCATCTTTTAGACAGAATTTAATTTCAATTTCTTATTTGAACAAATTAGGTTATTCGTGTTTATTTAAAAATGAAATTTTTAGTGTTTTCTTTAATTCGGTGTTGGTTGGCAATGATTTCTTAGTTGATAAGTTTTATAAATTGAACACCTTACTCTTATGGTTGATAACGTAATAATGCATAGTATTGGTACAAAACGCAAATTGACCGACAAGAATTTTTCCATGTTGTGGCATAGGCGTTTAGGACATATATCCAAATAACGCCTAGAAAGGTTCTGATATGTCAGACTTTGATGTCTGCATAGAGTGTGTTAAGGAGAAGACCAAAAGACCACTAACAAAAGGAACAAGTGAGCTAGTCGTTGTAGTGACGTTTTGGAGCTAATACATATGAACATTTATGGATCATTCCCTAAGGCATCTTAAAATGGATACACATATTTTATTAGCTTCATAGACGACTATTCCAAATTTAGCTATCTGTACCTTATTCATGAGAAATCACAATCTTTGAACATGTTCAAAATTTTCAAAGCCGAAGTTGAACTTCAACTAGGTAAGAAAATGAAAGTCGTCCGATCTAACTGTGAAAGTGAATATTACGGTCGATATGATAGATCGGGTGAACAATATTCAGGACCTTTTACGAACTACCTTGCTGAGTGTGGGATTATGCCTCAATATACCATGCTTGGTACACTCAGTCAGAATGGTGCAGCTGAGTGTCACAATCGAACCCTAAAAGACATGGTAAAAAGTATGATGACTTTCACTTTTCTACTAGAGTCTTTGTGGGGTGAAACACTCAAGACTGCAGTTTACCTACTCAATAGAGTACCTAGCAAGGTAGTAACTAAAACCTTATTCGAGATGTGGACAGGTAGAAAGTCTAACATTAGACATTTACACGTCTAGGGTTGTCCAGTTGAGGCTAGGCCTTACAGACCCAACGAAAGAAACTGCACTCAAGAACAATTAACTGTAATTTTATAAATTACTTTGAGAAGTCAAGAGAGTATACATTTTATAATTTTTCTAATAGATCTTTCTTCGAAACGAAAAATGTCAAGTTCATTGAGAATAGTGGGAGTGATAAGGTCAAGGAAGTATTTTTTGAGGAATGTATTGGTAATCCTCCTGTAGTCACTACTAGTGCGATCAGTAGCGGTGTAGTTACCATACCACACATTATGGGTATTGCATGTCTAGTGAGTGTAGTGAACAAAGATATTTCCATGACATTTCCAATACAATTGGAGGAGTCTGCCACTGAAATTGAAGTATTAGCTCATATTGATGAGTAAGTATCTCAAGCACCTCAAACACAAGTGTCTTTAAGGCGATTCACAAGGAAACGGAGAACCACTAATTTTCGTGATTATATTTATCTCCAAGAGCATGATTTTAATATAGGGTTGGAAAGTGATCTTACATCTGTCTAAGAAGTCAAATAATATTCTAACCTTGAAAGGTGAATTAACGCCATGTAAGAATAGTTGAAATCTATGGCAGACAATGATGTTTGGAAACTTGTAGAATTACTTGAAGGTCAGAAGTCCGTTGGTTGTAAATAGATAGTTAAAACCAATCGAGATTCAAAGGGCAATGTCGAAAAGTATAAGACTAGTCTTATTGCCAAGGGATTCACTTAGAAAGAAGACATTGATTACAAAGAAACTTTCTCACATGTGTCAACAAAAGACTCGCTTAGGGTAATCATGACACTTGTAGCTCATTATGATTTAGAGCTACATCAAATGGATGTAAAGACTGTATTGTTCAATGGAGACATAGAAGAGTTTATATATATATGGTGCAACCGGAGAACTTTGAATTTAAGAACTCAAAGCACCTAGTATGTAGATTAAAGAAGTCCATTTATGGTTTCAAACATATGTCCCGTTAGTTGTACTGAAAATTTGATCAAGTGGTAACCTCATTTGAATTTAAAGAGAACTTTGATCAAGTGGTTACCTCATTTGGATTTAAAGAGAACCTCGTTGATCAGTGTATATATGTCAAGTTTAGTGAGAGCAAATTTGTTATACTTGTTTTGTACGTGGACGATATATTACTTGCAAGTAATAATAAGGATATGCTGCATGAAACCAAATCATTTCTATCTGGCAGTTTTGAAATGAAAGATCTTGGTGAAACATCCTTTATTTTAGGTATACAGATCTATCGTGATCATTCAAGAGGGATTCTTAGACTTTCACAACAGGCCTATATTGAAAAGGTGATTATCAGGTATGGTATGCATAATTGTACACTTGGTGACACACCTGTGTCAAGAGATGACAAGTTCAGCATGCAACACTTGAAATAAAGAAGATGAAACAATTCTCATATACATTAGCACTTATAGACAACGCTAAAGGATAAAGACATGACTCTTCAATTAAGTTCTTTGTTATTATGTTTATGTATTTATTTTTTATGTTATATTTAATGAATGAAATTAGATTCTTTTTTTTTATATTTTCTATATACAAGTACTGTTTTAGAATTCATCCGACAAAAAACTAATAAATATACCTCCATCAGATGAAAAGGTAAATATATATCATCAAAATGCACAATCATACGAAAGTGATCCTGGAACCCCTTATGTCATGTCTGACGAAGTATCAGATCTGGAAGGGGAACCACAATCGTGTACATGTGCTCACTCGTGTACCATCTATCCATGTCTCCTCTGCACATGTTGGCTGCCAACTCGTCCTCAATACCAGATACTGAGGTTGAGGTATCATCCAGCACTAGCACCAGCACCACCTGTGCCTGCTATCTCTGTCCAACTGCTCATATGTCTGCATCATCACTGCCCACACTATGTCCTATGTCTCCTGCAAGTAGATGCCCTGCACCTCCTCCATGCCTCACCGCTCCCATGTGTCCGTGAGTCTCCAGTGACTCCTAGTCATCTCGATCCATCTCCTCCTGTGTCATGGGTCAAGGCCCCATGATGTCACTTTGAGCAAGTGACCAACTATCAACGGATTTGGCGCGCCTATACCCCGAGTCGTTTGCTGCGGGCTAGATAGATCTTTACGGTAGATCTATACACCCTCCTGGGCTTTTTGGCAAAGCCTCAACCATAAATGGATTTGGTATTGTCCTTACCGCGAGTCGTTTACTGCGAACTAGATAGACCAATTATGAGAGATACAGGGCATATTATTCATCAGATATAAACGAGAGATTCCCTTGACCGATCCGGAGCGAAGTCAAAGGATGCACGGAAAATCATCAATTTTTGACATATTATTCATATGGGGCACGAATCGACGGCCGTAGTTGGCTATTAAGACTTTAGTGTCGTCTGTTGTGATTCTGTTTATATTAGAATTAGCAACTTATTATATATGTTCATTAAAATTAGTAATCAGTCAAGGGTGAAGCCATGAAGAGTTAAGAGTTGCCAGCTACAATTCTTCTTCCAACCAAAAAAAACTTTGACTTCTTCGTCAAACTCATGCAAGGAATAAGCATAGTAAGGCTACATTGGACAATACGATTACATTTCTACAAAGTAGAAGAAGACAATTTAATTGTTTAGGCCAAGTTCTTGTGTTTCGTTCAGTAAAAGGAATCAGAAGTATGGAGTCGAGTTGCAAAAGATTTACTTTCACACAAGTGATTTTTTTTTGCTGGAGTTAATCAAAGGAAAGAAAAAAAGATCAAGCAACATGAGTTCAAATTGCAGTATTAAATACAATATTAGTTATATTCAGTACAAAGTTCTTGGTAACGACATGGGGAGAAGGAATAACTTCTTGAATTTTTTTTTTTTATATACTTTACAAGTAGGTAAAAGAATCCAGGCATTAAATAATAAAGCAGATGAGGTAATTTTGGGGGCGCCTAATTAGTGTCTAAAACATGAAACTCAAAACTCAACTTCCTTCACCAAGAAGAATAAATCCAAAGCCAGCCAATCAAACTTGCTAACGGAAGTTGTTCCAATGTAGGAATAAGATGCAACTGAGACAAACCATAGATACCATCCAAGCAGAAGGCTATTTGTCAGGATGCAGAAGATGTTTAGACGTGCCCTCATCGTAATAGTAGCAGTTATTATCATCCAACTACAAATGAACTTCTTGTTAGGCTGCAGAATGTGTTTATCATCCAACTAGCAATGAGCTACTTGTCAGTCTGCAGATTGTGTTTAGACCTGCCAAAGATAATTCCACTAGTTTAAGCAAAAGATAGATGAAAATCAATTTTGGTTATCTAAAAACTTACACAAGTTTGCAACTCACCGACGTTCAGCTCTATCCTTACTGTTTTGTTTCTGGAACACTGGCTGTATGCGTTGAAAGAAGGATGGCTTTTTAGGCTTCGCACCACCAAAAAGAAAAACACGCAAGGGTATTGTAGCTCTTGGAGAATTATCCAAGTGAGCATGAAGGCTGCCTGATGGAAATGATTCGAACTTCCCACACAACTTAGTTAATCGACCATCAATTTCAGCTTGAAGCTTCCTAACTTGCTCTCTCCCTAATTGTAGCTCAAATTCAGCCTTAGTAAACTCCCGTTTCATGTTCATAACCTCGCCATAAAACGTTGCAGCCTCATACGGAGTGAAGAAAACTTCTTCAGATTCAGGTTTTGTGTTGATGGCACTGGATATCTCTTTTTGCAATTCAGAAAGACCTGAGATCCTACTTTGCAGCTCCCCTCGTAAAAGTGCGCTATGTTCCAACCAAACAAGGACTTCAGTTTTTAACTCCCTTAGCTTTGAGATTACCAGTTTTGATTCAGGACTAGGATCCACTCCTGATGTCTTCTTTTCATTGAGATAATTGATCTCAGCTTGTAGATCATTATATTTGGATTTGAATTCCTGTATGTGATGGAACGATGAACTGAATCTAAGCCAAAATTCTAAATTTCCCTCGACCAAAGTGTCAATATCTCTCCTGAGCTTTTCTGCAATAGGTGAAACCCAATCTGACTTGTTCATGTTATTTGCATAAGTGATTTGTGTAAAGGCATTTTCTTTTTCCATACACTCGGCAAGTGACTCCGTTTTAGTACATGATAGGTTTCGATCTTCAGTTATCGTAGAATCTTGTGGTTCATAGTTCTTCGTGACAACTAAAGATTCAATGGATGTGCTTTCAGCCTTTTGTTGACCATGCCAAGAATCTATAGTGACATTAGAACTTGTCTTCATAGAGGATAGAAGTTGTCTCAGCCTTTGGATCTCATAATCTTTCGTTATGATGGTATTCTTCAGTTCCGATATCAAAGCCATTGTTTCTTCATTATCTTCATCACTTCTTTTCTCTATTTCATAATTTTGCAAAACTGATGTGTACTCGGCATGTGTACCCTCTTTTTCACCTTCTAAACCACTAGAAATTGTTTGCTCAAGGCTCCGAGTGTGATCATCCAGAAGGATTTGTAAAGTTTTAGTTAGATGAATGCTAGAATAGATTTGTGACGAACCTTTTTCCTCCAGGTCCTTTGTTCCCTTTGGGTCATCAATCTTTTCTGAAGCATCCTTGAGATGAGAACTAGCCCCATTATGTGATGCATCTTCCTTACAACGTTCAAGTCCTTGAGTTGCATTAATTTCCTCTACCAAATCTACCTTGATATCATTGATTTCAGTTATCACTTTGACTTGATGGAGTTTATCTGTTTCAATGTTACATGTGGAAGATTCTTCCTCTACGGATGTATCTGTCGTGCAACCATTTTCCAGAGGTTTAAAAGTCTGCAGCTTCTCTGAAATATTGCTGAGACTACAACAGGTTTCAGTAAATTTTTGACTGAAACTGATTTCTCCACTATGAACAATTTTCTCAATTGCTCGAACTCTGTTTAACTCCTCTTCAGCTTCCTTCAGCTTTTTAGACAATGCATTTGAGTCATTGATCAGAGATGTTTTCTCCTCTTCCAATTTGTGAAGGGATTTTTCAAGATCATTGTTTTCAGAAGTCAAACGATTGATTTGCACAGATTGTGATGATACTGTCATATCCAACGTGCTAACCTTATTTACAAGTTCATCAATCTTCTCTGCAATTTCATTCACAGAACTTTCAGGACTCATCTCAAAATATATCTTAATTTTTTCACCTAGGGACTGTAAATCAAGCCTTGCCTTGCTTAGAGCATCTTCCTCAATATTTACAGCAGCCAAACTCATATGTGTGTCTTTGCCACAAATGTCTGTATCTTCCGCATTTGATTGGCAATTCTCACCTTGGAGAGACTTCAGCTTTTCGTAAGCAACCTTAATTCTTTCAGATTCTACTTTTGCTTGCTCATGGGATTTCTTTCTTAGTTCCTGCAAGTTAACCATGGAATCCTCGCAAGACTTAAGAGCTGTACTTGTCATCAAAGAAAGTGCCTCATGGTCCTCAATGACTGTGGTGGTACTAAACTCATCTTGCAAGCCACAAACTTTTTCTTGCATCTCTATTATTTGCTTTTCAATCTCCCAGTGCTTGGCTATCCCACTTTCATAAGAATTCTTGATGAATTCTTTTTCAGTCTGTAGAACCAATATCTCTTTCTGAAGCCTACTTATCTCTCCTTGGGCTGCTTCTAAACTTATCTTTGGCGCACTATTTTTATGTTGTTTATTCATGGATGATTCACTCTCTCTTCTTTTGTTTATTAATCCCTCCACTAGTGCCTTGTTAATTTTACTTGGATCAATTGGGATAATTGCTTTAGGAAGACTATCATCATACTCCTCTAGCATGGCATACTGAACTTGATCCGGGCAAGCAGTCACTATGGTGTGGTTGGCCTTGTGTAATTCTCCCGATATATGGTCGTATCGTTCAGCCAATGCCCTGAATGCCCGGTGTGCGTCTTCCACAAAATTTATCAACTCTGGTCTTCTTTTGAAGTACAATTCTGCTCTCTTAGCAAAGGAATCAGCATCTGCGTCAATGAGCTTGAGCATTGCTTTAACTACATTATCCATATCTGCAGCAATGTTATCGGTGAGAAAAATCAAATATGAAGACCGGTAAATCAAGATTTTGTTTACGTAAAGAGCGCAAAAGAAAACATCAATGGCCTCCGTGATGGATGCTCTCACAGCAATTCGATTAATCAAAGTTTGTTTCCTCTTCAAATAATCAAAGTTTTACCAAACCAATATTCATCGCCAACAAAATCAAGTCTTTCTTTTTTTTTTGGTCCTTTATGCATGTATTCTCTGGTTCTTCCCGTGGAGAAAGAACAAAAGAAAATTCAGAGCCGTTTGATAAAGGCAAGCATACATGTATATCAAAGAAAAGAAATAAAATATTCCGTTTTCGCCTATTTCCATGCGACTTAGGCAGAAACAGGAAATGAATTGAATTATCGCCCTCTTAATTATTTCCTCGCAAGAAAACAAGAGAAATGGATGGTTTCATTTCGTTTGTTTTTTATTTCCCTTCTCTTATTTCCATCCAATCAAACAGAACACAATCATTGGAACGAAAATGAACAACGAATCGGTCAGGGAAAGGATAAAAAATCGACCTTGAAGGCTGTTGTCGAGCCATTTGGACTGCTTCGTTCGGATGTGGCTCGCCCACCACCACGAGTAGGAATTGCTCGCCGCCCTCTGCAGCATCTCTCCGCCCTCGCTCCTGCCTCCGCCTCGTTCTCTTCTCTCTACCGCTCCCTATCTCTCTCCCTTTCTCAGGCGATGATGGGAGCGAGAAAAGAGGAGGAAGGAAGGAAGGAAGGAGGGAGGGAGGAGGAGACGAGGGGGAAAGCGTAACGCAGAGGGAGAAGTAGTGTTTTTGTAGCCGCATGCTAATTAAAGAGGGAAATAGCGGAAGAGAAGGGAGAAGAGGCATCGCAACCTTCGGAGTCGTCCTCGTTGTCGCAGGTTAAACAAGGAACGGTCCCAGGACTGATCGGAGCCAGGCGAGGAGGTCAAATTGAATACTGATATAAACTATTAATACCATAAAATATAATTTTAATGCAATGTTATTATTATCATAAAATAATATAAAAATAATTAAAAAATAATTATTCCATATCGTGAAGCTCGAATTTTTTTTAATCAAATCCCCAAAGAATTCTTGTCGGAAGACTGCACGTATTCCCAGCCGGAGATAAACAGCGGTTTGACTAGTGAATCTCTAGTCGAATTGGTTGATCGAATCCAGTTGTCGAAAGACCAGGGACCAGGGACGAGGGTTCTGGCCAACCCTCGGGCAATGAGCTCTGGTCGTTTTTGAGCTCTGGTCCCTTCCTGTATCCGTTGGTTTCTTCATTAATTGCTTTCTCGTACGGTCGCTTTGCGATGTTTCAGATTAAATTAAAACTCCATGACTAATGGAGTGGCACGAGTACACTGACAATGATCACGGCTTAAGACCGGAATTCATGAAATAACTTTCAGCATAGATCGAAAGCAAACTTTGCCACACTTTTTCTTAATCACGTCGAGACTAAGCGGATTATCGATTGATTGAATGGAATTAGAAGGATGCTGAAGCCCGAGGAGGTGATTGCCAGAGCTGCGCATGCTTCACCTTGGAGATGCTGTTCAGCACGCCCAGCGGCGTCACGTCTCCCACCACAGTCACCTTCTTCGTCGCCAGATCCACGCTGAAAGATCTCACTCCTGCTTCAGCGTCCAATCCACGGTTAAGTGATGGAGGATCTCCATGTTTAAAGCAGATAAACAAAAAGAAAAACTGAATCTGATGGTCTCACCTTGCATCTTGGCTATGTGCCTCCTCACCTTCCCTTCACAGCCCTTGCAATGCAGGGACACTCTCAGAACGACCACCTAATTAGAGACGAATCCAACATATTAAAAGAAGGAAGAAGCATCCTAATGAAATATAGACGCGACTGGTTAAAACCTGATCTTGCGTTCTAGTAGAAGAAGACGGCCTCAAAATAGCCACTTCATCGCCTCCTATGCGCTCCGATCTTGGCTTTTCGACGGCGAGAAAACTCGGAATTTGTACAGGGTTTTCAGGAAATATATCGTAGTAGGAGTCGGCAAGTCTAAATCTTGAAGATTTCAGGAGATATTGAGAAGAGTCAGCATCTGCTGAGCTCTTCCTCCTTGCTGCCTTAGAGTCACCACCGTGTCTTGTTCTTGGTTTGGAGGATGAGTTGGAGCGATCGAAGTGAGTCCTCTGTGGGTCTCTGAGACGGGGAGTGTGCCGATCGATCTCCCTTCGGGTCAAGGGTTGGATTGTGGATTTGTGGTGGATGGTGGAACAAGTGGCTAACGAAGCAGGAGAAGAGCAGGAGAAGGTCATTCCTTTCATTTCTCTCAGGAGCAGGGGAGCCATGATTGGAGCAGAGAGAGCATGCAGGCGTGGAAGAAGAGTGAGGGGAGAAGCTTCACAACAAGGTAGATTGATGTGGTTTTAAAGTGGGAGCAAAGTAAGAGATAAAAAGTAGCAAGAAACAGGGGATGAGATTGAGGAGGGCCAGGGTGGTGCGAACTGTGGATCTTAGTTGAAGATTTGGATTAATAAAAACAAATAAACGACCGAAATGAGTTGATTATCATTAGCTTCAGTTAAACCAAATCATAATGATAAATGTCTATCACTCATTAAGCTGGCAGATTTTTGAAAAATTAAAGTGCTGGTGGACATATATCAATCACAGCCGAAACCTTTCGGCCTCATTGACTATTGACTTGCATCATTTTTTTGGCCAGGTTTTCTCGTTCTCAAACAGCACCAACTGTTCTTGTATCAAAGATTGTTATATTACTAAGTGGGAGACAGTTTTTAACACTTCTAATTAACTTTGTCTGTCCTTATTTTAAGCTTAATTTCAGCAAAATATGTCCACTTGCTGTTTAATTGATTCTCTCGTTCTCAGGATAAAGCTCGGATATCCTGAATTTATGTCCTGAATTGACTGACATTGAAAAATTAAATAGAGATTTTAGAAATTTGATACTTTAAAATCGTAGTAGTGAGTGTGTCGTATTAAAGAGGCACTTCATAGCCACACTCAAATTACTTCTTCGAGGGAAATGTACGTATATCAACTCGCGATTTGCTATCATCATATCGATTGCTGAATAATCATTACTAAGATATGTAGTTTGGTGGAATTGTACGTAGGACGACGTCCTCGGATCGGCTGAAGATATTTCACCTAATTCTAATTCGAGAGAGCGAGAGAGAAAATGTACAAATTGGAAATAAATTAATAAACATTTTATGTAATAATATTAACAGAAGCCAAAGAGATACTTTTTGCCTGCCATAATACAAATTAGTCCCCCACTAAATATTGGAATCTGATGCTCTTTGGCACTACTAATTTAAATATGAATTCATTGACTATGAGGTTTCCTCTCATACAAAAGACACTATATATCCGAGTTCCAATAGCACAATAATTATTCAAAAAAAAACATGATTATTCATCTCTTTCTGTAGTATCTCATGACATCAAAATAATTATCATTATATTGCAAGTAGATACTAAACTTTTAGGAATTGGAAAAACCTACTGTAATAGTCATCTTTAAACTCTCTTTTTTCTCATCAATTCAACTTTATCAATCCTTCTATTTTCCCACTAGCTCGATCTCTGGTTATTCCTCCTCCAAGCTAGCTACTTCAAATCAATACCATGCTTTATTGTGTTTCAGTCTTATATTCCTAATATTACTGTCTAAAGATATATCCTTCATGTGCACTATCAAATGGGTTTGCTTTAAGGAGTCTAAAGAAGGCAAATAATATGTTATTAAATAGGAACAGATTCCCCACATTTCCATGGAAGTAACCTTGACTCATGATGATAACTTAAAAAAAAATAATCCAAACACACTGAACTTCGCAAAAGAAGGCTAGAAAGTGAAGGCAATAAGTTTATAAACAAGACGAGTTGTCATTGTGTAATTTGCTGGATGAAAGGGCATGTGGATATCGTCGCTAGCTGAGGAAGATAGGTAGTGTATAGTACTAAATTTTGGATAATTAATTTAATCATTACCCTGTTATTAATTTGCTAGTTGAAGCCTCATGATTAAGCCTCAGCATGCTTAGAGTATTTGCAGAGTAATGATGCGTGCTGATAGGGATAATCTTCCTTTAATGATCATCCATTTAATTGGTTGGATAGACAACAGGTCAAACAGATTTTTATATTAAGATTCCCTTTTATATCTAAGTTAAACTGCCACTTAGCACAGAAACTAAAGATGTTAAGAAGTACAAAGATTGTTATCTTTACTTAATATTGTTTACAAGTGGAGAGGGTGTTTTCGAGTGTAGTATGATAAATACATGTATTACAAGTGTAGCACAATAGGTACATATAGTATAAGTACAATACCTTATGACACACCAACTCTCAAGTGTATCTATGCGAAATGACTTATAGTGTTACGTTGTTCAACAATATCTATTAGGACAACCAAGACTTAGTGGCCTTTTGCCCTTTCAAATTGTTCTTTCACGCATGTTGATGCTCGTCCGTTCCTATGGAAGAGATATTGATATGGCATGTTAGAGATATTGATATGGCAAGTGACCCCAAATATATGTAAGGTTGATAGTTAAGATAATGTGATGATCAAAGTTAAGGTGAGGTGACAGTCAAAGTTTAGGTATACGTATCCGAACGAACCACGCCTCTCAGAAGCAGGGTTTCCAGCATTAACCCGAGAGGCCACAGAGCTGGTTGGGTATACAGGGCTTAGCTCCTCACTTCTCCTATACAAGTCTCAGCGTACAGCCAATCGGGCTCTAGAGCGGGGCAGGCATATGGGGCTTAGCTTCTCACTTCTCCTGTGCAAGTCTCTCAGCATACAATTAGTCAGGCCACCGAGCTGGTCAGGCATACGGGACTTAGCTCTCTACTCTTCTTCTATGCAAGTTTTTCAGCATACAGCTGGTTGGATCCTAGAGCCGGTGGGGCATACGAGGCTTAGTTCTCCACTTCTGCTATGCAAATCTCTCAGCATACAACCAGTTGGGTCGTAGAGCCTACCAGACATACGGTTTCTTAGCATACAGTCGGGCAGGTCCTAAAGTTGGTCAAGCATACGGGGCTTAGCTCCTCACTTCTTTTATGTAAGCCTCTCAACATACAACTGGTCGGACCCTAGAGTCGACCGGGCATACGGGCTTAGCTCCCCACTTCTACGACGCGGTTCACAACCTATATCCGTCTGGCCCCCAGAGTCGGTCGGACCTCCAGACTTAGTTCCTCATCTCCCCTGGGTGCGGCTCCCAGTTACATCCGCCCAGTCTTAGAGTCAGTCGGATCTTCTCTAAGAGACATCAT
>JBBMJZ010413105.1:4337470-4350156 GCA_037833815.1 Zingiber zerumbet | reverse complement strand
CAACAGTCCCTTCACTCACTATAAGAAAACTCTCAATTAGCGACAGAAATAGCCATCAAATTTATTTTTGGTCGCTAATTTAGAGACCAAAAATAAATTCAGTCGCTAATTAGTGACTACATTATATTTAGTTGCTAATTAGGGACCAAATTTAATTTTGGTCCCTAATATAACTACTAAAATTAATTTAGTTACTATTTTAAGAACCAAATTTAATTTTGGTCCCTAATTTAGGGATTGAATTTAATTTGGTCGCTAATTAGGAATTGAAAATAAATTTGGTC
Organism: Zingiber zerumbet; assembly: GCA_037833815.1. Lineage (NCBI taxonomy): Eukaryota > Viridiplantae > Streptophyta > Magnoliopsida > Zingiberales > Zingiberaceae > Zingiber > Zingiber zerumbet. Next base: position 4,349,872 of record JBBMJZ010413105.1, on the reverse strand, counting down.
CCTAACTTAGAGGTTAGGATGTCAAACGGGAATGACACGTGTGTTTAAGGGGGGAGGTGGTAAGAATTTGGTGACCTGATTAAATTTGATCCCTAATATAGGGACCGAATTTAATTTCGGTCCCTAAATTAGGACATAGGGTGGTGGGTTGAAAAATTTGGGTAAGAATTTAGCAATTGAATTTTTATTTGGTCGCTAAATTAGGAATTTAGGATAAAGATTTAGCGACTGAATATTATTCTATTTCTAATTTAGGGACCAAAATTTAAATTCGATTGCTAATCTAATTTAAGGTGGCAAATGAAAATTTTAAGATTTAGAGTAAATTAGGGACCGAATTTAAATTCTGTCACTAATTAAATTCTATCCCTAAATTAGGGACCGAATTAAACTTTGGTTGCTGTTCTCAATTCCAAAAATGTGCCAAGCCCTAATCATGTGCTCGCTCCCTCCCTCCCTCCGCCGACCCCGATCTTCAATCTGCTCTCCTCTCTGGCAACAACATGATCTTTACCGACGTGAGCTCCTCTGGCGCTGGTAATCTTCTCTACTTTCTCTTCTCTATTTTATCGCCGATCTACTCTCCTCTCCTCGCCTCTGCCTCAGGCCGTGTGGCTGGCATGCCTCGGCCCTAGCAGCGAGGCTGGCCATGAGCTTGGTCAACTGCGACCAAGCTCGTGGCCTCAACCTTGGCTGCGACCAGGGATGGCCTCAGCTTGGGCAACCTTAGTTGGATCGGCCATGGCTTAGCCGACCAAGCTCTTGGCCTCAACCTTGACCGCGACCAAGGATGGCATCAGCTTAGGCGGCATCAGCTTGGGCAATCATGGTTTGGCTAGCTGTGGCTTGGCCAGTCATGGCTTGGCCGACCTTGGCTTGGTCGGCTTCAGCTTGGCTGGCTTCAGCTTAGCTTTGTTATACTATTACCTTCACCATTAATGATTTTTTTTTCTATGTTAAACTTATCTAATCATTGCTATTAGATGATTCAAACAATGCTTGTACGTAGAAGAAATGCTTGTGATTTTTTATGATGTGTGGGGACAGATTCTCTTAATTCATTCCCTCAAGCAATGAATGTGTACAATACTTTAAATGTTGATTTTAATGTGTACATATTTAAGCCAACATATATTTGCACAATATTTTCAGTATACTACATTTTCTTAGCGCTTATTTCCATACCTCTACTATCTTCTATTTCAGTGGTACTGTATTTCAGGCATACTGTATTTCAATTTAAGTTTGAGTGCTAGTGATAGAATTTCAATATGTTTTAATGATGTAATTGAGTTTATGTTATAACCATATGTGTGTTTAGCTCATAAATGTTTATTAATTTTGCAAATTTATTTCTTTTTAGGTTACAATGTATATGAATAAAACTTGGATGTATAATAGGTTAGAAAATAAGTTTATTATTGATAAATTTTTTTCTATAGTTGAAGAGTTTATGAACTGCTAAGAGTCATTCAGAATGTTTAGATAGAGATAAGTTAAAATGTCTATGTAATCATTGTAATTGTAGAAATATAACTTTTCGTCATTAGGATACTGTGAAAGTACATATATATATAAAAGAATTTATTCCAAATTATTACACCTAGTACTGTCATGGAGAACCTTATGTGTTTGAGCCAATTGGACATTTTGGTGCTTCGTTATCTGTCCCTATTGCTCAACAAGAATCATCATTTAATGACAATACAATGCAATCAATGGTTTACAATACGATGTATGTGTTTTTCATAACAATGTAGATGAAATACCAACACCTAAAATACAACATCTATATGGCATGTTAAAGCTAGTGAAAGAGAAGTGTGGAAAGATATTCCTTTTGGTCATTCCCAACGATCAGCTATTGCAAGGTTATTAAACATCAATGCAAAACATTATTTCTCAGAATGTTGTTATAATAGCATTTGTTAATTAATATCAGAGTTGTTCTCTTCTGATAATATAATGACTGATAGCTTCTATAGTATAAAGAAATTGGTTAGGGTTTTGGATTTGCCTATTAAAAAGTTGATTATTATATAAATAACTGCATGATTTTTTGGAATGAAGATAGTGAGATGATTGAATGTAGAATGTGTAATCACCCTCATTATAAGCAGCGTAATCCCATATCAGGGAAGAAGAACAAAAAGTTACTATGAAAAGTTATGTACTACTTTTTGTTAATTGCTAGACTGCAGCGCTTGTATGCATTATCGCAACAGCAAGCCACATGAGGTGGCATCATGAGCATATACATAAAGGAGATATAATGTGTTATCCCTTTGACTCACCTACATAGAAACATCTTGATACAATATTTCTCTCCTTTGCAATAGAACCACATAATGTAAGATTGAGACTTTTAGCAGATGAATTTCAGCCATTAGTCAATCTGGCCATTAGTCAATCTGGACAGCAATATTCATCTTGACCAATCATATTAACACGATATAACTTGCCGCCATGGATGTGCATGAAAGATGAATTCATATTCCTTACTATACTTACTCCAGATCCAACAAATCCAATAAAGAAGATAGATATTTCTTATAACCTCTAATTGTCGAGCTGAATAAATTATGGAATGTAGAGTTGGAGATTTATGATATTGAAAGTAGAACTAATTTTACCCTTCATGCTTCTTTATTATGGATGATTAGTAATTTTCTAGCATACTCAATGTTGTTAGGATAGAGCATCATTGGTAAATTAGCATGTCTACATTGCATGACAGAGTCTGATGCAATTTCATTACATTACAATGGAAAGATATCTTGATTTGATAATCATCGTAAATTTTTACCAGTTGAGTACCCTTTCAAGCAAAATAAGAAAGATTTCATCAAGAATAAAATGGTCAAAAAACTTCCTCCATCAATTAAGTCAGATGAAGAAATCATTGAGGACATAGATAACTATGAATTTGTACAAGTAACTCAGGCTGGTTCTGATGAATTAAATAAATACATTGTTAGCCAATGTAAGTGTGGTTGAAAGAAAAGAAGTATATTTTGGGAGTTGTCATATTGGAAGTATCTGTTCATTCGACATAATTTAGATGTGATGCACGTGGACAAGAATATTTTTGATAATATTTTTAATACTATGATCAATGTTATGAGCAAAACAAAAGATAGAGCAAAATTAGATGAGGAATTAAAACAATTAGTTAATAGACCTGAGTTGTATCAGAATGAAACAACCGATAAATTTTCAAAGGTTTGTTATACATTAGACAAAGAAAGTAAGCAGATATTATGTAGTTGGTTGAAAGAAGTCAAATTTCCTAATGGATATGCCTAAAATATGGCTCGATGTGTGGATATGACCAAATTAAAAATATTAGGAATGAAGAGTCATGACTATCACGTGTTCATACAAAGACTTATTCCAATAGCTTTCCATGACTTACATCTTGATAATGTTTCACAAGCACTAATAGAATTGAGTCTATTTTTCAAAGATTTAACATCGAGGATTATTATGACGGCAGAAATGCTTTGGATAGAAACATGAAATACCTCTAATTCTATATAAACTTGAACACATATTTGTTGGATATTTTGTGGCTGGTTAGAAGGGGGGTTGAATAGGCTAGGTGCCCAAACTGATTTCTTCTCTACAAGGTTAGTGCGCAAGTAGAAATACTACTAACTAAAGAAAACAATAAGAATAGAACACAAACTCTAACACGATCGATGTAACGTGGTTCAGAGATTGCTTGGTCCTACTCCACAGCTTGTCCTTGAAGTGGATGAACCCTTAATCATTCAGTGGATTAGTCCCCCAACAATCTCTGGCTAGAGCTTACTCCTTATCGGTGGAGTACAACCTCTCACAAAGCTCTCTTCCTCTTACAAGATGAAACTTAGGTTTAGGTGGAAGAGAAAGACTTGGAAGCTTTGGGCAAAGACTTAGGAGTTATTCAACAAGCATGAGTAGCCTCCTTCATGCCCCAAAGCTCTCCTTAAATAGAAGGAGAGAGTTGAACAACAAATCAACTCATCTAGGCATCAGTCAACTGTTCCATACACCAGTCGACTGATGTAGCCATTGGACACAACCAACAACATTCCACAGAATCCGTGATCCTACCAACGACCATATGGCAGTCGACTGGTGTCAACACCAGTCGACTGGTCTTCATAGCCGATGAGCACAGAACTTTTCTATGCTCTCATGAATTTGGACCAGTCGACTGGTCCAAGTACCAGTCGACTGGTATCACTCATACTCATCCTTTCCTGAGTCACCCTTGAAGTCCTCTGCCTCGGTCTTTGCCCCTCAAATCCACCTGAACCCGCGTCTCCTCTCCGTGTCATCCTTCATGTTGCCTTGAAGTCTGTTTCCCTCGACTCCACTCCATTGTTCCTCGTCCGACGGTCCCTTGGATGTATTCCACACCATCCTTCACCGATTTAAGGATTCGAGCCCTTGGATGAGCTTTTGCTCATATGTTTCACCAAGTCCTGCAAGACTCAAATACATATCAAACCAATATGAAAGTCTAAGTTAAACTCTTTGACACACACATCAAAACCATGATCATGCCGATCAAACCTAGGTCGATTGCACTAACAATATTTTCACCCAGCTTTTTTTATTCAATGGAATATCTACCTGTTCATTTACTATATGAGGCACAACTAACTAGTCCTGTGTAGTATATATAGATAAATGTATCCATTTGAACAATTTTTAAGAAGATTAAAGAATAATGTTTGTAACAAAGCAAGATTTGAAGGGTAAATATATAATGCTTATCTGGTTGAAGAGACATCTTCTTTCTACTCATATTATTTTCCTGATAATGTGAAAACTAGACATAACAAGTGTACTCGAAATTCTGATGATTCTCAACCAATAGACCTAGAGATGCTTTCAATTTCCAAATTTTTTGGCAAGACAATGGGTGTATCTAGTAGTAGATGATTAAATACAAATAAATACCATGCAACAAGAACATACGTACTCCTGAATTGTGACAAGGTCAAACCCTACTTAAAATGAGTTAACTTATTACTCGAAACATTTATCCCATTATGTAGTGTTTGTCATACTATATGCAATTTATAATTACCTTCCTTGACAGCTTGTACGAACAACAACTACAACTTGAAAATTCATTAATACGTGAAAGTGAGGTAGAGAAAAAGATAGAGACTGAATTTGCACTTTGGTTTTAAATCTATGTAAGTTAGAGAATACATTTTTTGATAATATTTATGTTATAATCATTTTATATTATAACTATTTTTTTAGGTAAAGGTCATAGAATTTCAAATGTATAAGATAAAAGGATAAAAAATATTGCAGCTAGACCTCTCTATAACATAATAGTCTTTTCTGATTACTATGTGAATGACTTCAAATTTCATGTGGCACAATGCGATTCACACATTACCTCTAATTCAAGTGTTTGTGTAAAAGGATATACCACCAACACTGGTACTGAATTTGATTACTATGGCAGACTTGACAAAATCATTAAGGTCGAATATCCTTCTTTGCCCACAAAAAGGTGTGTGTTATTCAAATATTCATGGTATCATCCAACTCCAAGAACAAGTACTAGAATACATGCAAATTATAATTTAGTTGAGGTGAATGCAAATAAAAGGTTCAACAAGTTTGAACCATTCATTTTCGCGGTACAAGCTGGGTAAGTTTTCTATCTTGAATATCCAATAAAGAGAAGGAGATGTAGTGAATGATTATCAGTTTGTCGAATCGAGCCTCGCTCGAATATAGAAATGACCAATTCCATCACATCCCAAAACTATGATGTATTTCAGAATGAGGAAATGGAGATAAATTCAGTTGATTCAAAGATTCAATCTACTTTCCAATTAATTATAGATGTAAATGTCACTTACAAGGATATAGATGATGGAGAGATGCCAAGCAATGAGGATCTAATAGAATATAACGATAAAGAAATAAAAAAATGTTAATGTTAATTATTATGATTATAATGTTGATTAAATATTAGGGTTGAAAATTATTATTGCTATGGATATGCTTGCTTTCTACATGTTGGATTGTGCATGTGTTATAATGTTATTTTACAGATATAATCATGTCAGCTAGTGCACCAGTACACAATGGTCAGATTGTGTTGAGTATTGTTGGGGCTTGATATGTATTAATGTTATTAGTATTTCAAATTTAGCTCTTCTTTTACATTGAAACATGATTAAATTTTTTATACAATTTTATTCCCAATGGTTATAGTGTTACTGCGTATATAACAAAAAAAAAAAAAAAGGAACGACAGTGTGCTTCTGGTGTCACATGGAGACATGTAAATCATAAGATGAAAGACTTTTATGTTCATGAATTTTTGGTAAGTAATGTGAATATTATTGATATTGAACAATATTCTTTGACACTAATGTTTTTGATATTATTATAGAAAAAATATACCTGTGATCCAGAGCATAAGGTGGACTTTAAAGCAACATGAAACAATTACCGTCAGAAGTTGCACAAGGACTTAATGTACAAGTGGAGAAGAAAAGAAATAAAACCATCATATATACTAGATGATATTTGGGTCGCATGGCAAAACATTTGGATTGCAAAAAATTGGCAACAAAAGTAAGCAATTGCGCAAAATAATAGAAATGAGTTGGTGACACGAGCACGGGATCTTCAAAGCATACGGGTGAATCCCAGCATATAGTTAAGCATGCCATAGAATTCGTGAGTTTACAATAATGTTACAATAATTAGTATAAGTAAACTTATTTTAATCTTTTAAATTTTTTATCTTTGTAGAAAAAACTTTACAAAAACCTAGTACGTGTTGGGATGTATTTTGCAAAACTCACAAAAAAAAAAGATATATTTGTGGATTGGAAATCAAAAGCCATAGAAATAAGAATATAAACTTTTTTGCCACCCAAATTTAAAAATTATTAGCTTTATTAATTGTTGATTAGATAATACTTATATATATTTTTTAATAGGATGATATGACTATTTGAGTTGCATAAGCGTCTTAGCATGTTGTAGAGGGAGGGGAGATTCATATTTTGTCAGATGAAGCTATAAATGACATATATTATGATGTTGGTGGTGGAAGTAAAAAAAGAATGCCATTTATGACCTTGGCTGTCATGCATGGGTTCCATATGATCATGAGATGTCTCCAGGGCCAAGGGTCGACCCAGTTCTTCATCCATTGGTATGCAAGAGTTATGCCTAGAAAATCAAGCATTGACGGATCAAGTCATAGCACTAGACATATCTGCAGTAGAGCAGTATGAGCGATCGATGGATGATCAGGTCAGGTTGGTTGTAGAACAGTCTAAGCGATCTATAGATGATTGGGTAAGGGCGGTAATTGAGTGACAAATACGAAAATTCTTTGATTGTTATTCAATAATGAGTCCTGCTTTTCCAACATTGTATCATTTTGATTCACAAGAGACTCAAGATCTAAATCCTCCTGATAAGTAGATATTCTAAGGTATGATGACCTTCAACTTCGTTTATGTATTTAACTGAGTGATTAAATATTAAAATTTGTTTTGGAAGAATAATGAAATGGTGCTTTATCATTTGCATTTAGTTTTAATTTATATTGAGCATTTTATAACTACTTGCCTGAAATAAAATGTGTTGATCTTCACCTTCGTATACAACTATATTATGTATTTATCAATTCTGAGGTTAGTTTCCATATTTTGAAATAAAATTTGTTTGATTATTTTTTATAGTATATACAATTCTAATAATATTGTGGTACTATATTGTGTTTATTGCTTCTATTTGTTATTTGTGCATTATTCTGAAAATCTATCGTAATCTACTTGATACAGGATTGACTTATGCACTTTAGTGTGATATTATTTGATCATGATATAATTTGATACCATATTTTAGAATTAAGATATGTACTCTGATCCACTTTATTATTTGTGCATCATTCTGATACTATATTCTGTGTTTATTTTATTTAATAATATATTATATTCTACTTGATGTAGGATTCGACAATGAATTTTGATATTGTATTTTGAGCATGTTGACATGTTTGTCATAACCATTTGGATATGGTTGTATCATGGATTAGAGGTTTGATGCTGGCATTTGTATTGTGGATACAATTTGTATCATACACTTAACACTTTATGGTTTGACATTTGTTTGTATAAATATTGTTGATATGGTTTAGGTTTGATGTTGAAGTTTATGATATTGTTTGTATCGTGTTGGTTGCGAAGTTTGAATATGTATATGAGGTGTGTTGGTTGTGAAGTTTGTGATATTTGTTTGTTGGTTGTGAAGTTTGGATACTGGTTGTGAAGTTTGTGATATGTTATTTGTTAGTGGTTAAGTTCGGATGTTTTTGTTGTAAACATAATAAAAATAAAGAAAACAAATGAAATGCCGTTGAAATTTTAAGAAAATTAATTTCAGTCGCTAATTTCTTAACCCGAAATTATATTTCGGTCCATGATTTTAATTTTCGTTTCATCGTTTAGCGAACGAAGTTTAATTCAGTCGTTAAACCGCACTACGACATAAAATTCAATTGCATTTTGTTTCGGTCGGTAATCGGTCCCTAAATAGATTTAGCGACTGATTAGAGACCTAATATTCAGTCGTTAAAGTTGGATATTTTTATAGTGACGGGCTCATACGAGAATGATGAATAAAATTGAGATATTTTTCTGACAATTAAACCCTAGTGAAAGTAAATACGTGCAAAGGATTCTAGCACTAAGCTCCCTAGTTCTTTTCCTTCGTCCTCTGATTTCATATGTCAAGTAATTTCTAATTTGAGTGTTAGAGTAATATGTCAAAATCTTTGTTCGATGTCATTCTAGCTCTCCATTGAAATACTTTTCAAATCCTTTCACTTTTCTCATGGACAATCTCCGGAAAAACATACATGTCCATCCGTTCGCTTATCGATGAGTTGATCATTCACGATATTTAGTCGGAATCGTCGCCATCAGAAGACTGCATGCATGGAGCCAAGGTCATTCATTTAATAATCAGACTAAATCTAAAGCTGAAGTTGGTGCTGTAATTAAAGCTATTGATCAAGACATGCGTGGCTGACTTCATGGCTGCCAGGGCCAACGCATGCAAACAGGGACTTTTTCGGGTATTCTTCATTTGGTCGTTCGGTGGTGCGAAGGAAAAAGGAAAAATAAAAGCAAAAAAATACAGTCGGTAGGTTTCCATTTGTCGTCGAAATTAATAAAACATGAGCATCCAGAAGGGTCGGCTGACGGACGACATTTAAGAAAACTTGACTGTGACAAAAAATGGTATGTTATATTGTTATGTGCTTTGCCAGACTCACCAAATTAGGATGACGGCAGAAGTTAATATGGAGTTTATGTTTCCAGAATCAAGATGTTCATTTTTTTAAAAAAAAATAATCAAATAATCCTTTTGAATGATAAACCAAGTTCACTTATTGACTAGTCAATCAGGGAGTGCATTCATCTAGAAATTTAGTATAATTTTATACATCTTACTTAAAAAAAATCTCTATAAATACGTTATAGTTGAGAGTAAATCATGAATATTAGATGACAACTTGAATGTTCAACGATACACCATATAATCAAATAATCCTTTAAAATTCTTTGATAAAATAGTTTAAATGAGGTAAAACACCACTTAATTGTATAAATAAATTTAATTTTTTTAATATGATTAGCTAATTGGTCAAGTAATTAATTTTATTGACTTAAAAAACAAAACTTAATATCAATCATTTTCAAAGATTGCATTTCCTTCTATTTTCTAGAACTCCTTAATTTTATATTAGTGATCGCGTTGTTTTGGTAAAACAATTTGAGGGACCTAACTTATGTGTTACATATGAAACATCGGAGCCCGATTCGAGTTTTGAGTTATTGGAAATTTAAAGAAAAATTACAAATTGGAACCATTCATTAATATTCTTACTTATATATAGATGCAAACGTACATATTCTCTTATGAAACAATGCATATGCATGTAAGTATTTGATCCATTGATGTAAATCACTTAATTAGTTTGGTCATGTTAATTAATTTTTTGGTAAAAAATATTTAATTAATTTGATTACACTAGATCATGCAAATAAGATCTTAGTTGAGGCATACCAAAAGTAGCCAAAAGTTAGTGAGTTACTTCTAAATATGGCAATAATAGCTGCTTCCATATTCAATTATAGATATATAAATGTATTGATCACCCCCCAAAAATATTTAATGTGTTTAACATATATCTTAATTAATTTAATCTTGTCCGAGAGTCGAGTTGATGGATGCTGGGGAGATGACACTCCTATTGATCGTGTGTAGACTCCAAGAGCAGCTGAGCCAGGGAAGGCCTTCTAGGCATTGGCCCTCCGACGCTCAAGTTAGTCACTGACGGTGTGGAAGCAACGAGCAAAGAAACGGAGCAAAGAAGTAGAGGAACAGTGTAGCAATAGTAATCTTGCATACCTCCGATAAAGCCTGGGTCTCTTTATATAAAGCTTCGGGAGCACGCGTGTACGCTTCTTGAGGTGTACACGCTTCTCAAAGCTTTTCATGAAAAGACATGTCAGGAAAGTGTCTCTGACACCATACCTTAACGACCTGACCCGAGCATATCATTGACGTGACAATGGAAGCTTCCATCGTACGATCTTCTGCCTGACCATACCGCCAACCATGCCGTCTGTCGGTGGCACTGGCTCCCAAAAGGATATTAACAGATTCTCCTTTTGTTTGTTACTAGGCCGAGTGGGAGAGCCGCTCGGCCAACCTTCATCCATCCGAGTGTGGCCCGAGCAAGATGGCCTCTTAGCCAATATTCCAATGTCCGAGCTCCGTCGTTGTGCCGGACGGGGAGTCGTGTTTAAGTGTAGTCCACTCGGTCGTAACCCTGCTTCGCTGACTCTAAGGATTGAAGTAAGTCCGAGCGGGTTGATCGCTCAGCGTGCCTTACAGATATTTTGCACTTGTCTTTCTGAGCGTCGGAAGCTCGGAACATCGCTGAGATGTTATGATGTCGGATCATGTCTTCATTATTCTGGTCGGCCAAGAGAATTACCCGATCGACCGGTGATATAGTGAAGTTGACCGTCTTGACTTTGATCTCCACCATAACATTATCTCTCAGCAGGATGGACCCCCTCCTTATCATGCACCACATCATTACTAATGATCTACTATACGCTAAAAACACAATTAATAACTTAACTTTTAAACCATTATAGCAAAAGTCAACGTATACGTTGACCTTGAGCACCTAATGACCATTTAAGAAATTGTACTTGACGAGCATGTGGAGGGCCATTGCATTAATACTACCACATTCGTAGAATGGGATTTTTAATATTGAATCAAAAAGTAGTAGCATTTGTTATTTTCTCTAATTAATTACTACACTTCTTATTCCACTAGGTATTATTGTTTATAGCTCCAGTTAGTGGACTCTCTTGTCCTCATCAACTTATCAACCGATTTCCACAATTCGATTTTTTCCCGACTAAAGGAAAATTAATGCAGTTTTACAATCGTTGAATTTAATTATATATATTAACGAAAAATTTCAAGGGTTAAGGGGCCAATGTTTTGAACAATAGATTCAAGATCATGACATTATTGCCCGTCTATTTAATTTAAAATAAAATTTCAAAATTAATGAAAGGATTCGAAATGCATTTCAAGAATTATTTATGGGGTTTAAAAAATTTAGAGAAATTGGCTATATGTCACTGAATTGTTATATGTCAGTGGCCAAACTTTTTCTTGAAATTAATCCTTCCATTATTTGAAATTAGAGAAAAATCTTCTCTTAATTTTAGTGTCATAGCTTTGAGGTACAAAAAATAAGTTCATGTAACAATTTATGCTTAATTGATAGGGATAATTTAACCATTAAATATATTTTTTTTAAAAAATTGTCTATTTAAACTTTTAAAAGTGTGACAATGGCAAGCCTTGATTCATCTTTAATAAAGCAGCCCTTGCCGACATCCCGGATTTTAAGCTGCGCGAATTTTATTTCATTTTTTGTATTTTATTTTCTGTATTTGGTTTTAATTTTAGGTTTATCCTTAGAGATTGCTCATCAAGTGATTTAGATTTGAACTGAAATTTGTAAGTCCGTTCACAATTGAAATGTTTTAAGTCTATGTTTACTGTGTAAGTAGTCATCATCAAGTTTAGTTAGTGTTTTTGGAATTAGGTTGTGATCCAGCGGTAAGAATGGACTCCCGTTCTGAGGAAGGTCAGTGACATGTCGAAGGTCAAGGTTAAGACGGTCAATGCCCTGTATATATTCTGCCGATCGGGTGACCCACCAGCCCGATCGGATCGAGGAGTAGTCAATCCGGCACCACGACAACTCGGACAAATACCGAGCCTCCGACGCTCGAAGGACGGAAGCATGAC
>JBBMJZ010413105.1:4307959-4320682 GCA_037833815.1 Zingiber zerumbet | reverse complement strand
ACTAAACTAATGCATAAAATCATACGAATAGCTACTTATACTGCAGGTGAGGGGTTTCTTACATCCTGCGCTAGTTTTCCTTACAATCTGATCGCTAGGTTTTCCGGAAAGATGATCATTTCGGCGATCTCCTTGTGTCTACGTGTTCTTCTCGCTGAGAGGAACGTCCGCGTGTCGGAGTCGTCGCCGGAAGGGGTTCCTCCGACCCTAGGGATGGAACCCTAGGTTTTCCTTGGCTTGGGCGCCGAGAGGATGAGGAGGGAGAGGGGGCGGCGTGACTAGAGTGAGAAGAGAAAAACCTACGATCCAAAATCTTAACTCCTCACTTAGTTATTTCCTATTTATATTAAGTGGTTTATTCGGCCAACTTAAATATAAATATAACTGGTTCTCTCTTCTTTTAGCACACCCCTGCTGGGGCCTCCTGGTTACTAGAGCTGTCTATAAAACATAGGGTCTCATAGGTCTCAGGTTCAATTCTCGCGTAGGCTATTTTACGTTTCTATTTGTTTTTGCTACTTCCGCTACTCTAAAAATTTCGTAAAAATATACTAAAATTTCAGAAAATTCATAGGATATTTCTAAAATTATTTTTGAGAATTTTCGGGCGTTACAATACTCAATTCATTTATTACGTCAAAATTATAGATGAGGATTTTTTTATGATAAGGAGAATATTAGGAACACATAGGAACTTGTTTCATGAAATTTCGACATCTCTAGGTCGATATTTAGGGCTTCCCATTCATTTTTTTTTTTAATTTTTTAAAATTCTGGGGCGAAATCTAGATTTGTCCCATATTTGGGGACGAATCCCTAGATTCATCACCAATTCTGGGATGAATCCAGGAATTCATCCCCAAAACTAGGACAAATTAAAGATTCATTCCAGAATTTAAAAAAAAAAAAAATGAATGGGAAGTCCTAAATATCGACCTAGAGATGCCAGAATTTTATGAAACAAGTTTCTATATGTTCATAATTTTCTCCTAATTATAAAAATATCATCATCCATATTTTTAACCTAATATATTGAGTGATGTGATTTTTTAACATGAATTTAGTCTAATTCTTGTTAAAAATTCACCACACTCAATATATTTTGTTGAAATTATGGATGAGGACTTCTTATGATCAGGAGAAAATTACAAATGCATAGAAAATGATTTCATGAAATTCTTACATCTCTAGGTCAATATTTAGTGAAACATATATAATTTACTATTAATCAAGTATATTAATGTTCAACGAATGCTTGAATATGTGTCTGAAATTTTAAACATGCACTTAGAGATATCAAAATTTTATAAAACAAGTTTTTATATGTTCATAATTTTCCCCTGATCATAAAAGTATCTTTATCTATAATTTTAATCTAATATATTGAGTGTGGTGATTTTTTAGCCTAAATTTGACCTAATTAGTGTAAAAAAATCACCGCACTCAATTTATTTGTTATGTCAAAATTATGGATGAGGATTTTTTTATGATTAGGAGAAAATTAAGAATTCATAGAATCTTGTTTCATGAAATTTTGACATCTCTAGATCGATATTTAGGGCTTCCCATTCATTTTTTTTTATTTTTTTTAATTCTAGGACGAATCCTGGATTCATTCTAGATTTGGGGATGAATCCCTAGATTCGTTGCCAATTCTAAAATGAATCGAGGAATTCTTCCCCAAATCTAGGATAAATTAAAGATTCATCTCAGAATTTAAAAAAGAAAAATGCAAGGAAACACCTAAATATTGACCTAGAGATATTGGAATTTTATGAAACAAGTTTCTATACGTTCGTAATTTTCCCTTGATCATAAAAGTTTGTTCATCTATAATTTTAACTTAATATATTGAGTGTGGTGATTTTTTAACCTAAATTTAACCTAATTTGTGTAAAAAAATCACCACACTCAATTAATTTATTAGGTAAAAATTATGGATGAGTATTTTTTTTATGATCAGGAGAAAATTAGAAATATATAGAAACTTATTTTCATAAAATTCTAACATATCTAGGTCGATATTAAGGGCTTTCCATTCATTTTTCTCCTTTTTTAAAAATGTTTTTCTATTCTAGGACGAACCTAGGATTCGTCCTAGAATAAAAAAAAATTAAAAAAAGAAAAATAAATAGAAAGCCCTGAATTTTGACCTAGAGATGTCGAAATTTTATGAAATAGTTTCTATGTGTTCCTAATTTTCTCTTGATCATAAAAATATTATCATCCATATTTTTAACCTAATATATTGAGTGCGGTGATTTTTTAACCTGAATTTAGCTAAATTCGGGTTAAAAAAATCACCACACTCAATATATTAGGTTAAAAATATGGATGATGATATTTTTTATCAAGAAAAAATTAGGAGAATATTGAAACTTATTTCATGAAATTGTCTATGTTGATATTTAATGCTTCCCATTTATTTTTCTATTTTTCTTTTTAAAATTTTGGGACGAATCCCAGATTCGTCCTAGATTTGGGGACGAATCCCTGGATTCATTCCAAAATTGAAACCCTAAATTTTAGATCTAAGATCCAAATCTCGACACCTTTGCAAAAAGTTTATTCTTTTTCCCCTTTCAGATCGTCGTTTCCACTCGTGTCTTCTTCTTGGCAGCGACAACAATCTCCCGCAGTGGCGACAGCAATCTCCAGCGGTGGCGCGGTGTCTTGGCAAGTGCCTCTCTTCTATTTTCTCTCCCCTCTCCCCTGTTTGCGCGCTTGAACACTAGTGGTCGCGCGTTGCCGCGCCTGTGGATATGCGTCACTGCGCGTGGCCGCACCTGTGGCTGTGCATCGCTGCACATGACCATGCCTATGGTTGCGTGTTGCCGCGTGTGGGCGCTCCTGTGGTTGCACGTCGCCATGTGTCACCACGCATGTGGCTGCGCATCACCACGCATGTGGCTGCACATCACAGCGCATGGTTGCGCCTAACCCCAACCGCGTGGCCGGACTTGGCTACGGTTGGCCCTAGTGGTTGTGTGTAGCATGCCTCCGGCGGTCGTCTATTGTGGCCACAGTTGCCCTCGGTGGCTGTAGCTGTACCCGGTGGCGGTAGCTGTCCCCGGTGGCGGTAGCTGTCCCCGGTGCCTGCGCTTTCCCCTGGTGGTCGTGGCTGCCTTCAAGGGCAGATCCATGGCCTCGGCTACCCCGGTGGTCGCGGTTGTAGATGTATGTTTTGATTGTTATATTAACTAATTTTAATTTTTATTTTATTATCGTAAGTATTGTCTAAATTTGTAATGTTGTTTGTGCATATCTCAATTTGCATGAACTCGGTGTAGTTGGAGGCACTCATATTTGTGATTCATTATCGTAAGGTATATTATGATTAATTGTAATAGATCCAATGTTTCTGTAAAATATGACACCCAAATAATAATTTTATAATGAGGTTATTGGAGAAATAGCCTTATTGGATTTTTCTAAAATTTTTAGAAATTTTTTAGGATTTAATTGGAATCGTAGTACTCATTTTGAGGGGATGAATTGGTGGGGCTAGTTGGAGGCCTGTTAGGAATACCCATTTAATTAGGAGTTGATTGATTTAATTGAACATAAAGTTGGAATTGATTAACCTAAGTGTTAATAAGAATACCTAGGTTTCATTTGTTATACTACCTGATCTCCTTCCCCCTCTCCACCACCATCGCCCTCTTCCCCGACCGAATCCGTCGCCTACTCGATCTTCATCTGCATCATCGATCGCCGACCACCCGACTGCTGACGCCGGCGCTTGATCGCAATGGCGATACTCCATCCAACCACCGACGATGTGATTGCCACGGTTTCCCTTCTCTCTCATGCGATCTTGCCATGCGACCAGATCATCGATCGTTGCTGTTCCGATCCATCATCCTTCGGCTGAGCATCCCTTCTACTCCATCGATCGAGTTCATCCGGCGGTCGTTCTAACCTTCCAAGTTGTGCCATTGCGGATACTGACTCTTGATCAGTCGACTTTGACTCCCGATTCACTGTATTTGTGCCCTAGATTTGCTACCGCTGCTCTACCGCTGAGTGTCAGAGCCATTCGAACAACCATCGGTGAAGTCAAGGCCTCTATTGCCTATTTTTCCTTGCATTGGCCTGTTCACACAATTTCTTCTCGCATGCACAACGGATTGTCGGCGGCCTAACCTCCTTCGAGAGCTGATGTTGCTGCAACCCCAAGACTGAAGCCACTCCACCCTAGCCCGAGCCCTAGCTTGATTGAGTTGCGGTGGTCCTTTTATAGAATGATTCCAGCTTGATGCTTCAGCCCTTGGGGTGAGGTTAGCTCAATGATGTTGCAGCCAAGGCTATCAAGAGGGGTGACATTGTTGATTATTATGGGAGCTGACACCCTCTTCAACTGCTGTGATCTACTACGGTCCGTTCACCAGAGGTGTCGCCACTGTTCCGACGCCGATGTAAAGGTAAGGATTAGGTATGAGCTTAATTGATTTTTGAATTTCCAGTTAAGAGATTGGTTTATTAGGTTAATTATCGATTTATTTGGATTTATATCAGATTTAGAATCAGTTGATACATGATGAGATTTGATTTCATCTTTGGTTGTAGTGGATTTTGAAGGATTTATGATGGATCCAATTAGGGTCACGTAATTGGATTTGGATTTAGGTTAGCTATTTGTTGTATGAAGGGATTTTGTTGTGATCCTATGATTTGTTACAGGACTTTGAATTGAGATAGACATATGTGGGATTGTTTAGCACGATTGACAGATAAAGGCAAGTACTTCTTGCTTTATCTCTTTAGTACATTGATCTTAGTGCATGAGCTAAATATTCAGACTCTACTCGTATTTTTCCCGTGCTTGATACTTATCCACTCAATCTTTGAGAAAACTCATTTCTATATCTATACAGTCTCTCATTGTCATCTATGATATTTAACAGATACCAGACACCAGATACTAGATACTGGATAAATAGATACCAGATACCATGCTTACTTGATTTGACTACTATTTATACATGTTTCTTATTGAGCATACTGGTTTCTTGTAGCATACTTAATATATATATATATATATATATAATGACAGCTGCATCTTACGCATCATGTCATTGCATGCATGTCGGTGATCATGTTTCCCTTATGGTTGAGAGGGTCGTTGACTAGGGTCGCACACTCGTCCACTCATGGGTAGTGGTAGCTGGAGTGTGCCGCTTGTCCTGTCGTGCTCTCACTTGCTCACTCATGGGTAGTGATAGCTGGAGTTGCGAGTAGCAGGGACCCCCGTCCCAAACGTAACTAGTTAGCTATTATGCAACTGTCCTCTCGGCCACTCGAGAGTAGTGGTAGCTAGAGTGGTGTGCAGTCTGTCACTGACCTGACCTCTCGACCATACAGGGGTCATGGTGCAGAGGGGTGGGCGGGAGTGACGATCCGTGCATAAGTTGTTATTATACCTGTTGATGTTGTTGTTTACTTATGCTGTTGTTGCTTACTTATGCTGCTATTGCTTACTTATGCTACTATTGCTTATGCTGATATGCTCACATAGGTTGAGATATATACCTGAGGTATGAGTTTAGACACTGGTTTACTTATTGGTAATACGTATATACCTCACATGTTACCCATGTAGTTATGAAAAGTATTATAGTAGGTTTTTGCTACACCTGATCGTCTATTACTAGCTTAGTATATAGTTTCAAGTATGGACACTTATTATGTTATCACAGTATCTGCTATATTCCCTACGAGACTGTATACCTTTGTATCTCTAGTTCTTTACTATACTCATGCACTATCTGTCTATTACCCGCTGAGTCTTTATACTCACCACCCCTTAAACTGGTTATTTCACCATGTAGCAGGTAAAGGATTTATGGAGTCACCTGGAGATCCTCTCCACCAGTCCCATGTCACACCGAGTTTCCCATACCGTTAGTGCTTCTATACGCTTTATTTTAGTTTTGTACTTGTTCGTGTATGTGTATCTTTTATATGGAGTTTGACTTTGTAGAATTTTGTATTTTGTTTGATGTGGTGGTTGTCGTGTCAAGCCGAGCCGGCTCGCAGTTGGTTGCATTATGGTTTTGTGATCGTTATTTGTGATTTTCGCTGTGTTTTACTTTCAGCTGTGTGAGCTGTTTAAAATATATATAACTGTGTGGTTGTGTTTATTCTTGTTCCAACCGAGTGGGCTGATTATATAACTGCGTGGTTGTGTATATATACCAGCCGTATGTGGCTGATGTATTTTGTACATATGTATATTTTACATTGTCACCGTTACAGGGGAGATGTTGTCGGATTTTTGTCTGGCAGGGACTCCTCTGGAGGCGTGACAATTTATTAGTATCAGAACCATAGGTTTACGAGGCCTATTTTCTGTGTTTTGGTTTTTCGTGATTTAGTTTCTTGATGTGACTTTTCGAGTTTTGGGACCAGGCAGTGACAGGAATCTCCAAGCTATAGGAGGTATGTGGTCTATTGTTATCATACACTTCCGTTGTTACTTGACTAGTTGTTTATACCATGTATGACTTGTGTTATGTCAGTCATTAGTTAGATCTAGCAAACACTGCTAGAGATTTGGGATTACAGTCTCATGGGATTTCTTTTATCATATTATCAGCATTATTAGTTTCTGTTATCACTCGTTTGGTAGTATATAGTATCTGCTAAATATCACATTGCTTCGGTTCGTAGAGAACCAATTTACTCATGTTGCTTCGGTTCGTAGAGAACCAATTTACTCGTGTTGCTTCAGTTCATAGAGAATCAATTTACTATTGTTGTTTCGGTCAGTAGAGGACCAATTTACTCTTGTTGCTTTGGTTAGTAGAGAACCGATTTACCTTTATTGACTTGGGGTAGTAGATGATTGATTTATCCTAGTTGACTCAGTCTGTAGAGGTTCGATTTACCTTTGTTGACTTAATCAGTAGAAGACTAATCCATTCTTGTCGGTGTAGTAGCAGAGTATTGAGTTCTGTCAGTAGGGGACCGACTTACTCTATTTCATGAAGATTCTGACCTTTGGGTTATTTGTGTCTGGTTAGATAACCTAGAAGACACATTTGAGTACATGATTTGTACAGACGTAGAATGGACTGAAATAGCCACATACCATTGTCGGCTTGATTAGTCTATAGAGGATCGATGTATCCTATTCCATGAGGACTTTGACCATGGATTGTATGTACCTGGTTGAGTAACCTAGAAGGTACGTTTAGTTAGATGACCCCATTTATGTGGAAAAGTGTAGCGCTGCCTGCGTAACACTTACGGAATATAACCGTTACTTGGTTGTATAACTTGGTGAGTATATTCAGATATATGACATGTACTGGTGAAGAAATGTTGAAGTTAGCTACTTATCTTTTATATGACCATACACCACGTGAAGGAAGAAGCAGATGATGATTTTTGGAGGCCTAGACATCATTTGATGATTGTTTTTGAGGTATTTTGAGAGAGAGAGTACCTCTCTACATCCTTTTGTAGCATAACTATTTATAAAACGATGACCAGTCGATTCGCCTAATGTTGTTCCATGGGGGATCCTGACTTATGGACTGATCGCGGATATCCTCGATGGTGCATAGGGATTTATGATCGCAGTGATACAAAGGTGGTGTTAGTTGATTAACACCTATGAAGTTCCACCGTTATCGAGTGGAAATATCATATGATAATCTTTGAGGAGCAGAGTGACGATTGACAGTTATGTCGGTTAGCTATTTGAAGATAGTACTCCTCTACTCTTGTGGGCATTGCTCGTCACTAGAGGTTACCGAACCTCAGGTGGAGCAATTGTAGTATGATGTGTTGCAAGACAATGGTTAGTCGACTCAACTAACATTGTCTCCATAAGTAGCTCACGACTTTGACCACATGATTAGTTACTAAAAGTCTTGAAGTCTATATGTCAGATTAGAGGATGTTCGACCTTTTGTGGACAGTTGATGGGGGATATTTACGGCACGACTATGAGAGTTGTGGAGATACTCTCTAGATGAGTATACTTTCGGTCAGGAAGTTGAGTGACCCTTTGGACATTGCAATGTTATTTCCTTTACTGTGAATATTTGAGTATCTGAAGGATGAGATTTCACATATTCTTTGGATATTTATGGATGAAATTAGTAAAGTTTTTATACTCATTTATTGGATTGATCGTGTCTCTACCACTTGGAGAATTGTTGATTATTGAGCAGGAAGTCAAGGAATATTCCTTAAACTTCAATAATCATACACCATTGGTTGGATGGTGATATATCTTTATAGCTTGATAGTACCCCATGATGAGAGTGGGTCAGTGGGAAATTAGATTGGTGAGTACATGACTGGTCTGTCTCACTAAAGATATATGATAATGGATTTTCTACTAGATATAATTCATGTAGTGGTACAACATGAATGTGCAATGTTGAACCATCGTGGATATATTGAAGTTTCCTGGCAGTGGGTGTTGAAGGATGGATGCATTCCTCTTCCCTATCATGGTGCATGAAGCTATTAGGTGTGATTGATGTTGAGGATGTTTTGAGATTGATAGCGACATGGGAGTAGCACATGTGTGATAGTTATGTAGTTGGTGATCAGATTTTAGACTTGTTGTCGGGGATCTTATGGTTGAGAATATCTATTGTACGGACATTATGAGTCGTTAATTTTACCATTTAGGCTTACAGTGCCCTAAATATTTCCATGGACTCGATGAGTTTGGTATTCTTAGTGTGTTTGGATCAGTTTCCATTGTCTTCATTGCCAATGTTGTGATTTATTTCCGATCTGAGGTGGATCACGTACACCATCTTCGCATAGTTCTAGAGATTTTTCGACGAGAACATCCATATGTGAAGTTTAGTAGTGCTATTTTGATTGTCTTCTGTGAGAATTCTGGAACACATGGTCACTAATAGGAGTACACCTATGGATTTATAGGAGATAGAGGTTGTTACCAGTTGGGAGTAATCATAGTCTATACAAGAGACTCACAACTTTCGTGGTCTGACTGGATATTACCGAAGTTTGATTGAGGGTTTCTCCAGCATTATGCAATTGATTGGACTGTCTGGAAAGAGTGGAAGTTATTTGGATAGAGGTTTACGAGATTAGTTTCAGGAGTTGAAACGAAAAGTTGATAACTGCACCTATCTTAGTATTACTTTCTAGTGTAGACGGATTTGTACTCTACACAGATGTATCGTACTTGGGATTTGGAGCAGTTCCGAGGTAGCATGAGCGGAGTAGACTCGTGCCAATAGTTAGAATTCTCGTATAATGAGAATTAGATTCTTTATTTTTGTGGGAGATTATGTGTGTTCCCGAGTCACTTCTTATCCGAGAGGAGTTACTGCAGGAAACACATTGATCTGAATTTGCGATACATTTGGGTGACACCTGATGTATGGAGAGTTGGAGCATTCTTATTGGTAGAATGATATGGACATCACTAATTTTGTAGCTTGATGTTTAGCAAGTCAGCAAGTGGATGTTGAATATCAGTGACTAGCGGAATTACTTTAGTAGATACAGATACTGGAGTGGAATTGGGAGCATATTACAACGAGCTCTATTGAGTGATTACCCAAGACATGGAGAGGTTATGATATAATTTGGGTAATTGTTGATTGGGTGATTAATTTATTCCTTTTCTATCGATCTGTAGGATGAATTATTTGGATTGATTAGTAGGGTTATACTGTAGAGAGATTACCAGACCTCATGACATATCTTTGAGTGTTATATTGGATGGAGATCCGCGATATTTCATCTTGGTTATGACCGAGATTACAGTACACTTTGGGTTCGGAGCTTCACTTTAGTATATATTTTCACCCTTAGACTGATGGATAGTCTGAGCATCCTATGCAGATGTTGGGGGATCTGTTGATAGTGGATTTTGGATTTCAGAGTTAATTGGTATATCCACAGTTGGTTAAGTAACAGTGTGGGAATAGTGTAAGCAGGGTGAGCTCATAAACCCTAGAGTCATTGCTATTCACTTGGAGGTGGATTGTCATGGTTGGAGATATGTTTATGATGCTAGGATGAAGTCGTTGATGAGGATGCTACTTAGTTGTTACACTTGGATGAGAATTCCTGAGTTGAGCAGTAAATTTGGCGACTAAATTTTTGTTATTGGGGGAGAATATAAGATATCGTAAATTTAGTAATAAGGTTATTTGAGAAATAGCCTTATTGGATTTTTTTGGAAATTTTAGAATTTTTTCTGGATTTAATCGGAGGTAGTATGATTATTTTGCGGGAATATGAGTGAAGGCCTATTTGGAATACGCGAATAAGTGGGAGTTGATTAGGAGTGAACTTAGGCTTTGATTAAGCTAAACCTAGGTTTGGGGATTAATGCTACAGTAACCTACCTTATAAACACCGAGAACACCCTCTTTTCCCCCGATTCTTCTTCCTCCCCTGTCCACTTCATTCCGATCCTCATCGGCGATTCTTCTCCTTCTTTTTCTCTCGGTGTCACAGGCATAGCTGATGGAGGAGTGTTGAGGAGGGAAGACAAGCTACAAGCGTTTCTCTTCTTCTTCTCTTTCGATTTCTCTCTCTCACGAACGACCGACATCAATGGAGGGTGGTTCTGCTCCAACAAACTCAGTCTCACCGCGTCACTCAAGCGTCGCCTGAGGACAGTGGCTGGAATCTTGAAGGTACTATCGTTGTTCAAGCTTTCTCTGGTGGAGCGATCGTCTCCTCTACTAGTTCTTACGCGCGGTCGATAGGGATCGACGGGATCCGGATCTAGGGCACAGCGAGGGGCCTTGACTCGCGTCCCTAGCTGATCGATTGTTCCTCCTCATCAACTTGTTTGCTGGAGAGTGACCGGTTGCTCTACATCAGCCGGATTGAAGTGGGAGACGCCACCTGGGAGCGACCGAATCAAGGTAAGCTTCATCCGGAATTGTGTGATTTCAAAGATCTTGCCCCTTTATGATGTTCTTCTTTATCTGGACTTAAGGGGATTCATCGGATCAAGGTATTGGTGTATTTTCCCTACTGCCGATCACTACGTCTTCACTTCTTGGAGCTGTTAGAGGTCTCGGTGAAGAAGTGAGGGTCTGTTGAGGTGAGTTTGTACTGTGGACTAGGGTTTTTGCAACTCCTTTGCGGTATATTTTGTTTTCTGGATTGATACTTAGAAGAGTTGGTGTATGGTTGACTGTTGTAGCTTCCGGACAGTATTTAGCTTGATTGTGAGCTATTGGATTTCTACCCAACCTCAAAGTAAGTCTTTCCAGTAGAATATCGCTGTGATTCTTATTTGTTTGTGGCTAAATTAGGTTTTCTAAATGGGTTGTAGGGTTTATTCTTGCTTAAGTTAATAGCAGTGAATGGTTGTAATTCTAAATTCATATTTATTCTAGATTGCTATGTTTTAAAATTTGATTAGGTGGGGTGGATTAAAACCTTTGGGTTTGGGTGAAATCAAAGGGTGAATTATACTTGAACCTAATCTAATTGATTATGAGATGTTTAGGGTTACATTGTTCTAGGTAACCATCGCTAGCTATTGCTTTAGAGTTACCCTAGTTTGTTTAGGATTATATATTGATTGATGTAGGACGTTAGTATGGGACGAGCATCACGACGTGGAATGTATTTTAGCACGATCAACAGATTAAGCCGGGTACTTCTTGCTTTATCTCTTTAGTACATTGATCTTAGCACATAAACTATATTTTCGGATAGTTCCTGTATTTACCTTGACTCCACTCGTATTTTTCTTGTGCTTGAAGCTTATCCACGCGATCTTTGAGAAACTCATTTCTGTATCTATACAGACTCTCGTTGTCATCTATGATATTTAGCAGATACCAGATACCAGATATCAGACACTAAATATTAGATTTTGAATATATGGACACTTGATACCATGCTTACTTGCTTGAATGTTGTTTATTTACACACCTTACTGAATATGATGGCTTCATGTAGCATACCTGATTCCTATTGTATATATTTGATGACTACTGTATTTTACGCATCATGCATGCATGCCGATGACCATGTCTCCCTTGTGGTTGAGAGGGTCGTTGGCCATGGCCGCATGCTCGACCACTCATGGGTAGTGGTAGCTAGAGCGTGCCACTTGTGCTGTTATGCACTCACTCGGTCACTCATGGGTAGTGGCGACTGAAGTTGTGAGTATCAGAGAACCTATTGGTATGTAGCTAGTTAGCTATTATGCAAACTGTCCACTCGGTCACACGAGTAGTGGCGGCTGGAGTGTCGTACAGTTGTTATCGATCCGACCTCTCGACCATACAGGGGTCGTGGTACAGAGGGGTGGGCGGGGTGTGAGTATCATAGACCCTATTGCTATGTAGCTAGTTAGCTACTATGCAAACTATCCACTCGGTCTCTCGAGAGTAGTGGCGGCAGAAGTGTCATACAGTTGTCATCGATCTGACCTCTCGACCATACAGGGGTCGTGGTACAGAAAGGTGGGCGGGGTGGCCATCCGTGCATACGCTGTTATTATTATATCTGTTGATTGCTTACTTATATTGTTGTTGTTAGTTTATGCTGCTGTTATGCTTACATATGTTGAGTTATGCATCTATTGTATGTGTTTAGACACTGACTCACTTATTGGTATTATGTATATACGTCACATGCTACCCTTGTAGTTATGAGTAGTACTGTAGCAAATCTTTGCTACTTTTGACCTTCTATACTAGCCTAGGATATGGTTTCAGGTATGGACACTTATTATGATATCAC
>JBBMJZ010413105.1:4251559-4265351 GCA_037833815.1 Zingiber zerumbet | reverse complement strand
CTCATGCACTCGTACCCTCACCCTTATGACTCATCTGACGCTTCATTTGCAGCTTTGACCTCTTGCCTTCAAGCCTATTTCCTTTGGCTCTCGTCCCTCGGATGCATCCAAGCCCGCGGCTCATCCTCAATGTCATCCTTCACGTATGTCTCGAAGTCGATTCCCTTGGCCCTTGTCCTCGCTGCCTTGTCCACGGTCCCTCGGATGATTCATCCTTCACCGGACCCGAAGACGTCAACCTGAGTCACATGTGTCTCCTGCAGTCCTACACAACTCAAGTATACATATCAAATAACAAGGGTAATCCTAACTTAAACACTTTGCCCAATCACCAAAACACATGGTCCCGCGGACCATTGGGATTGCTCCAACAGAAAATACACAATACAAATTAAAACCTTGTTTGCTTTCTTATAGCTTGTAAACGCCTCTTGATCGGTTGAAAAGTATAGCAACACTTATCTTCTAAAGCTCAAAGATCGGCGGTGAAGAGTGGAGAAGAAAAATTTACATTTGAATTTTCATCGTCGCCTTTATATCTCATGAATTAGGGCTCCCAATCTATTGGTCTTACCCCCAATTGATTATCACATCAGATCCGAGCGCATTCAACCATCCAAACCTCTCAACAGCTTTTTTCTTTATCACTTAATCAATTAGCTAATTGATTTCAAAGCCCTCTGTTCACTCACAAGCTTCTCCCAATCGATTGTTAGAGTCAAAAAGTAGCTAGAGGGGGGTGAATAGCTCGTCGTGCTCTTCATGCTTGTCGTTGCTTGCTCCTTGATGATGTTAAGCAGCGGAAAATACAAGAAACACACACTACAACGCTAACACAATGATTTACTTGGTATCCAACTTAAGAAGAGGTGACTAATCCAAGGATCCACACACACGAGCACACTCCACTATGAAAAATACTCCTTGACGATAACTACCGAAGGTGGAGAAGCCTTGCAACACTCTCAATACAAGAAGAAAGAAAAGGGATAATAAATGTTCACTATATATGGAGTTGGTTCCAAGGGTTTAGGGTATCATTTGCACCTAGTTTTTTATTCTCTATTAACAAAAAAAATTTCGGTGTTGTCATTCCCTGAGCCCCTTGGAAGATCCTCCCTGTTTACTTCCGCTTCTTATTCTTCCACAAGGATCAAACCGACGATGTTAAAAACAAGGACATGACTCTCCAATCAGGTTACTTGTCATTATGTTTATATATTTACTTTCTTATGTCATGTTCTTGATAAAATGAAGATTCATGCTCTTTTTATTTTTCCTATTTGAATTCTTAGTTCGTCTGTCTAAAATTCATGCGGCTTAGATTTTATGAGTTCTTCCGGACAAAAGATCATGATTTTTTTAGCAGAGCCAACTCAAAGTATAGTTAATTGACATGCACTAAATATATAATCATAAACTCTGATGGTAATAAATTAGTGAAATGTTTATTGAAATGTATACAAACCTAAAAGTACACAACTCTCAGTCTTCTAGTCTTGCTGACTGATATCAAATGGCAATCCGTCATCTGGAGTTAAGACAAAGTTAAAAAGAGATTGTGGCAGTTGGCGACCGGTTGTTTAATCCACGTGATCTGATCTGTAGGTATTTTCATAAGCTACTGTATTTGCTACGACCGGTTGTTTAATATGATTCAGACCTCGATCAGAGACTTGCAGCCATGAGCACAAATATTGTCGAATACGACAGACTATTCGACAGAGACCGATCAAAGCTTGTTCGCCTGTAATCTACATAGGCCATCCCAAAGGTAGCCTAGGGATTGAAGTTTTGATTGGATAGTCTGAGTCGCTGTGACTCAAAGCAGGGGCAGAGCTTTGGGCTAGGATGGGCTCTAGCCCCATCTAATTTTTAAAAATTTATAAATAAAATTTTATTTTAATCTCATTCTCATTTTATTTTAGTTCATATGATTTATAGTATTTTTATTTCAATTCTTATTTCTCCTAATTGAATTGTCAAAAATTTTAATTAAATTTAAATATTTCTTTATTTGATGTTTCACCTCACTACATATATTACTCTATCTGCCTCACGAGCAGCTAGTGCAGCCGCCTTCCTTGTCTCTCTTCGCATACGTCTAGCCGCGACTTGACTAATACAACCGTAGTAAACCTTTTCCTTATTAGCTCGCTATGTCTGTTAGACATTGCCGCAACCGCATCCACGACCCTACTATCGCTACCTTGCTCTCTAATCATCACAGTATCACATTCATTGCTATCCCTGTTGATAGTTTTATTATCGTTGCTCTCCTGTCATAAGCGACATCGACTCCACCCTATTATCACGACTCGATTGTAATCATCGTCACCGGAATACTAATATCAACGATCATACTCACGATCAATCTCAAATAATTTTAAATATTAGCTACACCCTGAGCCCAAGTTGATTTTGCCAATGACACATGCCAATTTGTCTCCACCTTTAATAATAACAAAGGGGTAAATTGATAGCACATAAAATTATGACAATACAAAAAAGGAAAAATTGTGGTTTTTCAGCACATAAAGTAGCAACACTTCTCATAAAATGACAATGATCAGACTATGGAAGATATTTAAACCAAAGCTAAATTATTAGCTTAATTAACGGTCCCCTATTAGTATCGATGAAAGATATTTTTAAGGAATAACGACACATGTTGATGGATGTTATCAGATTTAGGTTAGATTTCTTTGGATCTTATTAGATTTTATCTTTTTTTTTTTTTTGGGTAAATTGGGTGCCAATTGTGGTAATGACATTTAGATAACTATAAATTGTCCTAAAATCCCTAATAGCAATCTTAACTTTCTTAGTCCTTACATAAAAAAAAAATTATTTCCACTCTTTGCATACAAACTTTTTTTTTCAACTCCCTACTACACATTGACTTACCTAATTATTCTTATTTTTTTTAGGTACAAAAAACCTAAAATGATGTATAATTACTTTTAAATACAACACGTTAAATTAGAATTTAACATATTTTCTATCAAATTGAGTATGACTGTTTTTTATTAATATATTAGATTTTAGTTAAATAATGTTAAATTTAAGAGGAATTATACCTCATTTTAGACTTTTTATACTTATAAAAAATAATAAGAGATTCTATTATATAAAAAATAATGATATAATTCTTTCTTAAATTTAGTATTATTTAACTAGAATCTAATATATCAATCGATTGGTTAGGCTGTCAAATTCAACTTTAAATATGTTAAATTTAGGAGATATTATATTTTATTTTAGACATTTGTAACTAAAAATAAGAATAATTAAATAAATCAATGTGTATTAAAGAGTTAAAAGTAAAAAAAAATTATATATATCATGAATAAAAATAAGATTTTTCTAATACAAGGACCGGACCAAGGAGAAAGTTAAATTTATATACAACAGATTTAGGGCTTCGGTGGAAAATTGAATTCCCGCACAAAGACACTGCTGTTGATTGATGTGCATCGGAGTCAAGCTGAAAGCGTTGCACAGGTCATGGAAATTAATGCAATAAATTACTCATTTAATAGTCCTGAACTTGTCAATTTATATTTCAGGGTATCTTCAAAGGTTGGAATCCTATATAGTTTGTTTTTATTATTTTAATATGTCACATCATATTAATATTTTAAAAATCTATTAAAACACCTCAACCGTAAATCTTCTAAATGGGTTTTACGTGGGACCCACGTAACATGTAATTACATAATTATATATATATATATATTACATCAATTTTAAAATAAAAAATAATTTTAAAATTTTACTATTATTCTTAACTATAAATTTTAAATTAAAACTAATTAATTTTTTATTTTTCAATTTAAAAAAAAATCATAAATGGGAGATATCCTAAAGTGCTCCATCATTCAAGCAGCGGAGCAACTTTATTAATGACTCAATATTTTCATACTTACATATAGTTAAAATTAAGGTGATTTATTCATTACTAGCGCTCTTATAAATTAATACAAAGAAAATGAATTACAGATGACTATTAATAATTAATAATATTTTCATATTTATATAGTGGTAAAAGTTGAATATATTTGTCCCCAATATTGCTGTCAATTCATCCCAGTATCAACACAAAGGAGTTAAATTACGGGTGTCTATTAGCCGGGCTACTAGCCTTTGGAATAGTGACTAGCACATAAGGGAGATATTTTATCTTGACTTTACCGAGATTTGAACCTCATACCTCATTGTGACAATACCTCATACGCTAGCCACTAAACCGTCCCGAGAGGGCTATTTTCATACTTACGTTGTAGCAAAAGGTGGAATTCGCCACCCCAGCGGCCCCACACGGTCGCTCCCACGACTATTTGTGAGGAGGTAAATCGGGAAGTTGTAATTGGCTACTGCGGAGGAGGGTTTTTTTTCTCGGCTTTGCCAAGATTCGAACCCTTGCTCTATTGTAGCAACTCTAGTCCGCACTAACCAACTCAACCAGTGGCAGATTTAGGGGGGAACAGGGGTGTGCTTGAGCACCCCCTTGCTCCCGGAAAATTCTACCGGTATGCTACAGTCCGAGGGGCAGCAAGAAGGAAGACAAGCTCTAGGCCCCTTCTTTGAGCATCCTCTTCCTTTTTTGTCTGAATCCGCCCTTGAACTCAACCTTGCCCTGGAGGCTATTTTCATACTTACATTGTGGCAAAAAGGGGAATACGCTCGCCTCTAGCGCCCCCGCCAATCTGTCCCAGGGCCAACACGGAGGAGGTAAATCACGGGCGGCTACTAGCCTTTGGAATAGTGACTAACACATAAGGGAGGTATTTTATCTTGATTTTACCGAGATTTAAATTTTAAATTTTATTATGATAATACTTCATGCGTTAGCTATTAGACCGTCCGAGGAGACGATTTCTTCATACTTACGCGTGAAGCATGATGAGATGGATCGATTGTCATATGTTGTCTGTTATTTGTTGTCTGTTGTCTATTATCTGTTGTGTTCAATATTAGTATTTTTTATATTTCTTTTGATAACTGGGATAAAATTTTTTAGGGCTGAATTAATTCTATTTAATATTCATGCTGAAAATCTGAATTATAAAAAAAGTGCTTCAACATTTGAAAAAGCAGTAAGACTTTAGACACAAACCGATATTAGAAAAGTTGTTATCGTTTATTTTATTAATATTTTCATACGAACGAGAAATGTAATCCGATAAAAATTAAAATCAATCATCTCAAGATAGAAATCAATAAATAAAAAACAATAACTTAGGTATATCGTTTTAGAATTACATCATATATATATAAAAAAAATACATATATCCTTTTTATCTCATAAAATTATATCATATAAATTCAAAAAATAACATATATATATATTTTATTTATAAAATTATATTATATCTATCTTCTTTTATCAAAATAAATAAAATAAATTCTTTATCCTTTCTTTTTCTTTCTCTCCGGATAATTTTTTACCATAAATTTTTTTAATCCGCGCTTTAAAATAAACCTAAACAGAACATAAGTATCAGGCCACTTGTGATTTACTTTAATAGTCTATATGGAAACTTTAGTGGGGCCGGTGAGATTTGAGTAAGCCAATGTAATTAGCTACCATTTGAAATGACTCCATGTGAGAAACGTTTTGACCCTTCGACTTCTTGAACGCAAATTTTACAGAAATGATTTCGCGATGGAAATGTCGAATAATCACTCGCCATTATTCCAATGGTTAATTGGTGAAGAAACTCCGATCACAATTTTAATTTTATGTGTAGTTTTCATATTTAAAAAATTTTATTTTTACTCCTGTATATAAAATTTGATTTATCTCAATTCTATGATATAGGTACAAAAGTCTATTATTATTAAATTCAATACTTTAAATTAAAATTGAGTATATTTTTTATCCTAATTAATCCTTATAATTTAAGTATAAAAATATAAAAATAAATATAATTTCTCTTAAATTTAGTACTTTAAATTAGAATGAAATATATTTTTCTATCAAATTGAGTATATTTTTTTTCACTTAATATAATTCATCATAAATTTAACATTATTTAAAGAGAATCTAGTATATTTTTCATCTAATTAAAGATCATTTAAAAATAATACATATTCTATCAAATTGAGATAAAAAAATGTTATGCTCAATTAGTCAATTTAATAGAAAATAGTAATTAAATCGTATTTATTTTTAGATTTTTTATATTTAAATAATATAAGGGATAATTAAATAAATTTGTATGCATTATATTTAATTAGAGAATAAAAATAAAATTTTTTAGACATAAAAATTACATACAAAATTTAAATTATGAGGAGAGATTGCACGTAAAGTTTCCCATATTCGAAGCTACATCAGTGTTAATTTAAGTTAAATACTTTTTAGCAATAGTATCCGACAAAGCTCATAATCCAAAAAATAAAAATAAGGAATACAAAAGTTTCAACAAAGTTTTTATATAATTTTAGTTAAAAAAAAAAAAAAATCAACCGCATTGAATGTGTATTTCAATAGGCAAGAAATAAATTATTTAATAAACTTGCTAAATAATTAATGCATACCTTTAACTAATTAAATCATTAAATTAGTTCACTTAATAATTAATTAATTAATTCAAATAATTTTTTTTATAATAATAATTAACCTAAACATTGAATTAATCAATTGAATTATTATTATTATTTGTTGAATACTTTATTAGTTAATTTAAACAAGTCGTGAATACTTAAAATTTAAAATAACTTAAATGGTTGATTTATTTCCTAATTAATTACTATGGCAAGGGAAATAAAATAGGAAAATAAATTATAAGGGTGTCAATCAACTAATCAGTGCAGTGGTCTATTCTCTGAAGTTTGGATCTTTTATCCTCAGAATTACCTATCCCTGTTTCTCACTCGTCGCCCCAGTCCACCATTGATGGCCTCCGGTCATTGTCCTTATCAGTACTATAATCCTTAAGGAAGGTGAACCAGGGGTTGTCATCGGCACGATCGGCGCCGAAATCCGGTCGAATCTGAGTAGAGGCTCAAATCGACGACGGACGAAAGTTTACTCAGATCCGACTGGATTCCGATGCTGATCATGTTAATGGCAATCCTTTGGGTTCATCTTTTTAAAAGTTATAGTGTTGATCGGAGCCATGACTAGAACTATGGATGATGAATTGGGACGATGAATGAAACATAAGAAGTAATTTTATGGACAGAATATCCGATCTCCGTTCTCTGAACCATAAAGCTCACATCCTTTATTATCATTTTATGTCGAGTATTTAAAAAAAAAAATAAAGATAACACCCATCATATTTTGTCATCTTAAAAATACTCTTATTCTAATATTTATTGTAACTACTACACGTAGAAAGTATAATTAGACACAAAGGGTTAAAATAAAATTATACATCATTGGTTTTCCATTCAATTGGATCAAAATTATTATATAATGGAACAATTAAAATTGTTATAGTTGTAGGTGTTATAATGGTAGAAAGGACGGCAGATGGGATAATAATTATTAATTTAGAAGAATATAATGAAATAGAAAAAAATAAATGATACTATTAAAAATATTATTAATTTAAAAATTTTCTTTAACGTCTTACTGACACATATAAACTCTAAACTTTAAAATATAAAGTAAAGAAAAAAAAATTCTAATATATAAAATTCTAAACCGGTTTAAAATCTAAAAATACTAAAAATAAAAATTATTAAAAATACTTTAAATATAAAAAAACTAAAATTTACCAAAAAAAAAAAAAATCAAAAATAGTAACAAAAATTTTCAAATCCTCCTGCATCAATCATTGAGTTAGAATAATATTAGATGTAGTCTAGAAGGAATATGATCTTATATCAATTTGATAATTGCTTGTTGTAGATAGATGCATACTATATATAAACTAACACGTTTAAGTACTCTAAAAAACAAAAAAAAAAGATAGGTAGAAAATGCTCCTGTTGATGTATTAGAATAAGTGTGTCAAATGCCTCCTCTAAGTCAACAACTGTCCAATGACCTTCTTTTGCATTCCAAAAAGATTCTACTAAGCCTTTCGTGATGTGCTATTAAATTGATTATTTCTCTTAAACAAATTGCTAGCTGAGGTATAAACATAAAAATCAGCAGGATGATCCAATGGGCTAAATGAACCATCACAATTAGAAATAATCTTAATATTGGGTGATCCGCTGTTATGGCATAGTAGAACTTAAAGTAATTCCCTCGATAGTTTTTCTTCCAGCGGCCTTCATTTCCAACTGCAACATACTCTAATTGCAAAGGTTCTGGATGCCCATCCCAGCACGAACAGAGCCCCACTTTGAATCAGGGGTTCCCTTATCAAAGTCGGTATTATCTAAAACATCATGAACAAAAGGAGAAATGCCAATAATATCCATTTGATCCTGATGGCTAATTTTATTATTGACCGTAAAAAGGTGAAATTGTCATCTCAGCGGCCCCTCAAGATGACTCTTCACTGTTTGGAAGGAAGGTAAATCACGAGAGACTTCATCCAACAATAGCAATGCATGCAACGAGAGGTTAAGACAACTAACGAGACATTCCACACCCGTTAAGAATCGATCCAGACTTACAAGCAGTAACATCCATACAGGAAATAACTATGTCACCCCTTGGGGATAGATAATTTCTTTATTGAATACCCATATGGGGCTGCGTCAATGTCCTCAGCACGCTGAAGAAACTCAAGGTATCCCAACCCATCATTAGTCCCGTACATCCATCACTAGAGTGCCCAGGTCTCTCTTACAAGAAAGTCTTCTAAACTATCTCATCTTCACCTTGAATTTCATCTTTTGAGTTGATTCAATATCTTGAGGGACATCTTGCAGCATATTAGTATATTAGTGACTTTTGACTTCTCTTCTTCAACCAGTTTTGTCTCACCTCTGGGTCTGAGTTCCCATCGAAACTCGGAACTCTTACCCTCTGAAGAGACTCATAATAGTGTAATTTAGTCCCATTGAACTAAGGGACTGGTGGTGGTAGTTAGTTAGGGGTTGAGTTTACAAACCATTAAAGTGTGGTCGCCACTATTATTGCTATAGCATTAGGTCCTCGCGACTTAAGCCTTGTGCTATGGGTGGTGGTTGTTCACTACCACCTGTTTCATTGTCATTTGGTGATCTTGATGGTGGTCGTTCACTATCATCTGCTTCGTTGTTATTTTTTCTTGGAAAAGCGTAGTGTGTGTTACGATTTGCTCATGGTGTCATTTCCTATAAGATCGTGATATTTTAAGAATAGCTATTGGGATGTGTAACTTAATGCTAGGACAGAGTACAGAAAATCATTTTAAATGATTTTAATAACTAAACACATAACATAACATAATGAAGCACTCTATTCTAACTCATAGTTATCTATTGCCTAGTCTATTATTTCCCCACCTCCTAACTCCTCATCTTCCATAGGGTCCTCTTTGATGCCCTCTTCCTCTTCCCCATTATTGTCTTCTCCTTCTTGCTGCTCAATAGCTTTAAGTAAGACCATATTTTGATCACCGAGGAGTACTATTTCACCCTGTAGTTCTAACACCTGGTTCTCCATTTGATTGTAGTACCTGTTATATTCCTGCTGGATATGATCCATCTGTTATTGCAGGATCTATTTTTGCTCCAATAGTGACTTTTTTCGAGCGGTGAGTCCTCCGATTATATCTTGGAGCTCTCATAATTCTTCTAGTACATTACTTACATTGTCATGACTTTAATTATGTTCATATACATGGATTCCATAATTCAAATAGAGAGCTATGAGTTTTGAAATGGACACAACGAGTGTGTAATGGTCATGTCAGAACAAAGAAAATCTAATAGACGGTTGATAAGTTATAAGCTTGATCATGAATGTAGCATCTACTCAACTGTCTATAATAGTCGACTACTAATGAATGAGTAGTCGACTACTGATAAAAGAGGGACAATGAGAATGTGCTAAGTGTTTTTGGAATTATGAAACTTCCATAAGTGAAATATGATAGAAATTTTACAATCCCTATTTAGGATTGTGCAACAACATAGAATCATTAAGGAAATAATTCAACGATCCAACATAGGATCT
Source organism: Zingiber zerumbet (assembly GCA_037833815.1). Taxonomy (NCBI): domain Eukaryota; kingdom Viridiplantae; phylum Streptophyta; class Magnoliopsida; order Zingiberales; family Zingiberaceae; genus Zingiber; species Zingiber zerumbet. The sequence goes on along the minus strand of JBBMJZ010413105.1, from coordinate 4,255,276 downwards.
TCTCAAAGATTTATAACTAATATGCATAAAACAAAAGCGGAAGCATGAAGACATAAATTATACATTTACAGTTGAATTCAGAGACATCCTCATCCTTATTGTCATGCGAAGAATTTGAAGATCAAAACACCAATTAGTTGTAGGGCGTGTTCTTCAATAGGTGTGAGGGAGATGACTCTGTAGTCTCAATCCGATGGGGAAAATGAGATAGCCATCAGGGTTAGGTCACCACACCCCTCTCCTATGGACCACATGTAAGTACCCCGGATTAGTTTTGATGTTGATCAACCAAGTTAAGTTAGATTCTATGTGTTTGATGCCTTGTGTTTAAGCGTATAAGGACATAGAAACACAAGAAGTTGAGCAAAAGATGTAGTGAGCGAGAAGGATGTCACGGGAAGGAAGTCGATGAGCTTGGTGCATCTGAGGGTCGAGAAGCTGCTAAAGAGTATACTGGTGGAGCAAGGATGCATGTGGTGTATTCGAGGGGTGAGAAGCTGGGAGGAAGTCTACTCGGAGAGAAAGTCAGAGTTGGGTTCGAGTGAGCTAAATTTTAGATGAACGGAGCATCACCCAAGCGAGTGGAGTTAAAAAAATGGTCAACTCAAAAGTTGACCATTCGAGGCACCTCCGAGAATGGAGGTGCCCTGATGATCTGAAGACTTGAGGCGCCTCGATAGATCTCAGGTGCCTAGCATGCACAGAGGAGTTGTTGTCGTAGATGGACTTGAGGTGTCTCTAATTACTCGAGATGCCTCCAAAGAATTGGAGTCGTTGCTACGAAGATCAATAGTGGAGTTTCTTGGATCGTAAAGTCGCTAGAGGGGGATGGGGTGAATAGCGATCTTCGCTTTTTTAAAAATCAAGAATACGCAGCGGAAAGAAAATACGAAAATTCAAATGCTAACACAAGTAATTTTTTACTTGGTTCGGAGTCTTTGACAACTCCTACTACAAGGTTCGCACTCATCGAGTGCTTTCGTTTGATAATCACTATCAATTCAAAAATGGATTACAAAAATTTAGTACAAGAACTGAAATACAAATGTTACCGACAAACAGAAAGAAAATTTGAACTTCGGAGCAGCCTTTCAGTGTTGTCGGAGCCTTTTCGGAGCAACGCGCAAGAATGAAAATTGTAGCAATTATTGTTCTGAAGCTGCTAGTTGAAGGCCTTTATATAGGTCCATTCCGGGCTCCTGGAACCCCTCCAGGCGCCTGAATCATTGCTGACATGGTGATCTCTCATTGAAACTTTATCCATAAAGTTTATCAACATCTGGGCGCCTTGACCGTTGATGTGGGTCCGGCCAGTCGTCGCACTCCAACCCAGCTTCTGGATATTTTTTCTGGTTCGGGCGCTTGGACCAGCTCCGGGCGCCTAGACCACCTAGGTGCCTAGCAGGCCACCCGGGTAAGGCTAGTCTGAGTGTCCGGACCAACTCCAGGTGTTAGGAGTCTAGGCGCCCGGATCCCTTCCGAGCATTCGGACTCTTCCGAGCGCCCAGACATCCTTTTTTCAGCTTCCTTCCCTACAAAAAAAGAGTTAGTCGTAGGCAACAAAAAATATGATTATCCTACAAAACAAAGTTAACACAATACAACAAGATAATAGTAGTAATTAGATCTTGTCTCCTTAAGACCAGGATCTAGTTAAGGTCTCAACTTAGGTTTACCAAATATATCTAAGTTGAACTGACGTCTATAGCTCCCTCAACTGGGAATGCGTCCTCACTGGATCTCTCCTCCAGTTGCTTATCTCATACTTACAACTGCAGTCGCTTGACTTTCTTTTGACCCACAAGGTCTTCCCGCCAGTTGTCAGGTCTCGTGGACCTAACTAGACTTTGGCCGGTTGTTAGGTCCCATGGACCCAACTGGACTTTCCGCCAAATATCGTGTTCCGCGGACCTATCTGGACTTCGGACCAGCTATCGGGTCCCACGGACCTAGCTAGATTTCAGCCTGGTGTCAGGTCCTCCAGACCCGTCAACTCCTGTACACTTAGTAAAGTAATTAGATCACAAATACTCTAACTTTAATCCACTTGACATTCATCAAAACCTGAGTTAGATCATTAGTGTAAATTGCACCAACATAGTCCATCTCAGTAGAACCGAAGCACCTCCGATGAACCGAGGAGCCTTCAATGCTGCTAAATTAGTCAGAGCACTATTGTGACGAGGATAAGAGTCAACTCAATGGAGGTGCCTAGGATGGCCACATCGGTAAAACAGTCGCTTCGACTAGGAGGCCATAAAAAGAGCTCTTAAGCTCGAAGTTTAATAACACACTCATTCTTAACCTCTGTAATTTGGTTTTCAAGTCTATACTCTTAACTATGTAAGGGGCTTTTCCTCCTCCAACCTTTGTCGAAAAAGGAGATCTTAGTGCACTACCATTGTCTTAGATTATCAACTATCTAGTTGTAAACCAAGTAAATTTCTTTGTCTTTTTTTTTCATTTGTCTTTTTTTATTTACTTAATCAGTGTGTCCTTGCTAAAGAAAGCTAGCAAGAGAAATCAAAATCTTATTTGCAAGCTATTCATCCCCTTTAGTTGGTCTACCGATCCTAACAAGTGGTATTAGAGTTTGACCACCTTAGAAGGACTAATCGCTGACTAAAACAATAAGGAAGATGGTAGAATAAGCATCCACCTACCAAAGTTTGAGAGGGAGCTTACGTTTTTGAAGCGTCGAATGGAGGTATTTTTCAAAATCAATTTTAACATATTATTAACTATTAAATATAGTTTTAAAGCACCCAAAGGAGAGAACGAAGAAGAAAAAGAAGAGCACCAATGGAACAAGAAGCAGCATATCGAGTTCATGGCAAACAGTATGGCTGAGTTCCATCTTTTAAGCATATTATCATCTCAAGAAGTCAATTGGATCGGTACGTGCCTACGACTCTGCCAAAGAACTCTGAGAGAAATTCCTAAAATTTCATAAAGGAACCTCGAATGTCAAACTAAGAAGACAAAATTTGCTTAGAAATCAGCTAAGTAACCTCTTGATGGAAAAGAGTGAAAAGGTGGCACAACTGCATGCCAAATTGAAAGAGTTAATAACTGACCTCAATAACCTTGGTGAAATAGTAACGAATTGAAACTCACTAAGATACACTCTAAATGCTTTTTCAAAAATTCAAGAGTGGATCTCGATTATAAACTCATACTATATTTTAAAAATTTTGGAGGTAAGTAGGTTAGAAGAACATTTTTCTATATTTGAATTACACAAGTCAAGATGTGCAGGTCTAAGAAATGAAGAGAATACTGAGAACCTAACACCACAAGCCAAGAAGAACTAGCCGGATTCAGAGTCATCCCTCGACAAAAATGAAGAGGTATACATGGTAAGAAAGTTCAATAAATTTTTTAGAACTAACAAATTTAATGAAAAATAGGTTGCAAAAATAAAAAAAAGGACAAGAAAAGTTAAATACTACAACTGAAATGAGGAGGGTCATATTAAGGACAACTATCCTAGACTTATGGACAAAAAGAAGGAGAAAAGAAAACTAGACACAACAATCTCAAAGCAACTTGGAATGACTCATATTTAGAAGAGTCAGAAACTGAACAGTATGCTAGACTAGCACTAACGACTAACCACCAAGAGGAAAACTGTTGGATTGAAAAGAATTTAGATATCTCCATAATGGCATGATATTGTCCACTTTGGGCCTAAGCCCTCATGGTTTTGCTCTTGGG
>JBBMJZ010413105.1:4235765-4248693 GCA_037833815.1 Zingiber zerumbet | reverse complement strand
GGCACGATACGATACCGAAACTGTATCGTTCCGGTCTGGGACCGAAACTCCGGCACGGCACGAAATTTTAAACCATGTCTATAATATAAGTAATTAATTTGTTTAATTAATTCACTACATGTAGTCACATAACTCTTTCAGAGCACAAACATCAATGTTCTATAATTATAGGAGTTTACTAGATTTTTATTAAGCATAACTAATTTTGCAGCTCTTATAAATTACAAAGCTATGGTACAAGGTTGCATTCATTTCCTTATTAATTTAATTGAGAAATCACATAACTTCTTAAGAGGGCAGAGTAGAAACTCTCTCATATTATTCATCTATATGCAATTGGTTTACCATAATTAATTATTTTATTTGATCAATTATGAATCTCATGATAGTTTAATTTTCTTTGGAGAGGCTACCCGAGGTTTTCTTATATTTCTTTTAAATTTCAAGGTGTCTCTTAGTAACTTAATCAATAAATTTCAACAGAGTAAGAACAAATAGATAATCGATTAAAACGTAAAAAGGGCAAGCACAAAATAGGAAACATTATCAAGCAATAAAAGTAGATATGAGTTTGTAACTAATTTCCTCCTAATAAAGACATAATTAAATCTTAAGGAATTTATTTTTATCAAATCATGCACTAGGTAAAATTTAGAAACAAGCAGGAACGTACGCTTGAGCAGATGGTCCAAGTCACTCCGATTTGCTATAAGACAACCTTAGAATTGGTGGGTCTAAAACTCAAAAGCTATGATTTTTAGAGAGGACAACGATAATGACAATTAGAGGCAACATCGATAGTTGAGGGGCCCTTGAGGGTCATTTTGCTGGGAGCTCTAACAGGAAATGACACAGGATGATGGTGTTCCTGAGGTGCTGCATTGTGAGACTAATACGACAACGACATTAGCGTGCAGTGATGAAACAATGATGATGTGCAATAATGGCGATGCTGATGTCAGCATGTGGTAGTGACAACACATGTAGCGGTCACAATAGTGTTGACGCATAGTAGTGCAATGGGGTCAGTGTATGTAGCAGTGGCTATGATGGTGCACGCAACAACAATGGTAAAGATGCAGTGTGGATGTCAACGGCTTGAAGGGAGAATATTAGGGCCATGATTGTTGTGGAGCTTTAAAGTTGCTTAAATTTGGTTGTAAACTTAGCTTCTAGTTTTGCAACCTCCTTTGCTTCTAGTTGGAATATGGAGTTTTGAAGTTGCTCAAATTTTATTATAAAATTATTTTCTAGTTTTGTTGTTTACTTTGCCTCTAGTTGGACATCTCCTACCATTATGTTGGGATAAACTTTTTTTTTTTTAAGTTAAGACTAAGCACAATTTGTTTGAATAATAGTGTTTACTTTTTTTTATAATAAAAATAAACAATAAAATGAAGAGTAAGTTTTAGAGAAGAGAATTCATGAGAGAGATTTTAGCTCGAGGCACTGATGTCCTTTGATACTAATGATGGGCTTAGTCAGGCTGCAATAGAATTCAAGCTATGCATCCTAATGTGAAGACAATGCTGAAGGATCATAGAAGCTAGGATAAATTGCATAGTAGTGGGTGTTGCATAGAAATAGGAGGTAGTGGTGGAATCGTGAGGTGATGATGGTGTTGGAACTTTTAAAGGGGTTGTGTCAACAATGGTGTAGATGGATAGTGGTGGAGGAGAGGACAGTATCTGTCTTAGTTGATAAGAATCCGAATTCTATTTGAGGGAGGACACCAAAGAATGGAAGGGGAGAGAGATGATTACTTTGAGGGGATGTGATTGACCTCTATATGTTAAATGTGTTTATTTTTTCTTATTAAAAAAAGATCCATTTGTTGATTAAAGCATTCAAGAGGTCCCTTGTTTGCAATAAAATAATTAATTTTAGAGAAAAATTATGGAAATGACTAATTCTAAGACAAAGGAATTAACTTAATCTAGAATAAAAGGAGATACTTCTAAATTGAGTTTTTAATTGAAATATATATTTTTTTTATGATCATATCAATTTTACTATCTTATAAATTAAGTTTTTAATTGAAATAATTGTCTTTTTTTATGAACATATCAATTTTACTATCTTGCAGCAATTGAGGGTAATGCCAATAGTTGATAAAATGAGAAAAAAGTTTAGATGGTATGGATATATTCAAAGGCAATCAATGGGTATCATAGTTAGATAAATTGAATCGATTAAAATTAAAGTTGTAAGGGCTAGGAGAATAAAGAAAATTCTAGTTAATATAATGAAAATTAATTTAGTTGATTTGAATATTACTAGTGATATAACTTTGCAAAACCAGTTTTCTGAATGGTGACCGAGACGGTCACCTAGGCAGGAGGTGGGTATCGACCACACTGCCTTTGCTTAAGGTGGTGCTTTAGGCGGTAACTCACCTCCTTCCACCACAACCACGTCTGGGACCACTGTTGTCGCTACTGCCATTTCACCACCGCAATATTTCTGGACGCTTAGCCTAGCCCCGCAACGAGTTCGAACGCGTTATCTGAGCTTGGCGATGAAGACTCGTCAGGACTACGCGATAGGCCTAGATTGATCGCTCGGGCCTAGCGACATGTCTGAACTCGTCGCATGATCCCAGTGACGCGTTGGATTCGTCACCTCACCGCCAAAATAGGGTACACAGGTAAGTTGTAATTTAGAGTTTAATTAAATAACTTTAGGTTAATAATTTTAATCACTTGCAAACTATGATTGAGATAATTTAAATAGACTTAATTAAAGCCTAATAAAATTATCCCTATACACACACACACACCCACACACAAAACAACAACCACCAAGCCTTATCAAAGTAGGTGAGGTCGGTTATATGGATCCTTTTATGCCATTGAGTTTATCCCCTATTATATCATTATCTATACTTAAATAAATTTTATCTTGTTTTATTATTGCTAACCAAGTTTTTTTTTTGATCTTCCTCATTTAATGTGCGTATTTGTTCACTTCGCCTAACCGAAACATTTATTAACCATCTAGGTACATGTCCGTATCATCTTAAACATGTCAAAATTTTCTCTCAATAGATGCAACTCCAACTTTTTCTCTAATGCTTTAATTTCTTATTCTGTCTATTCTCGTATGTTTACACATCTACCTTAACATCCTCATCTCTACAAATTTCATCATCTACTCATGTACTTGAGTCATAATCCAACATTCAGCGCCATATAACATAACAGGTCTAACCACCGTTTGTAGAACTTTCCTTTAAGTTTTATAGGTACTTTATGATCACATAAAAAAATCTGACGTCCTCCTCCATTTCAACCATGCATCTTGTATTTTATGTAAGACCTCTTTTAATTTCTTCATTGTTTTGCAAAAATAATCCTAAATACTTAAAGATTTCATCTCCTATCTTAACAATTGTCTTATTACATCTAATATTGCTAAACTTAGATTTTATATATCCCGTCTTTACTCTACTAAGCTTAAAATCTTTTACTTTTAGTATTTCCCGCCAAGATTTTATTTAGTATTTACTCTTTCACGTATCTGGAGGGGAGCCTTGGCGCAAAGGTAAAGTTGTTGCTTTGTAACCAAAAGGTCATGGGTTCGAATCCTAAAAATAGCTTCTTGCAAAAAACAGGGTAAGACTGCGTACAATGGATCCTTCTCCGGGACCCCGCATAGCGGAAGCTTCGTGCACTGGGCTGCCTTTTTTTCTTTTTACTCTTTCATGTATCTCATCTACCAAAATAATATCATCTGCAAACATGTACCATAGTACTGTGTTATGAATGTGTCTAGTGAGTTCGTCTATGATTAGTATAAAAAAAAGGAACTTAGAGTTAGAGTTAATGCTTGATGTAACCTATCTTTATTGGAAATGCTTCAGTTAATATGTTTGAAGTCTTTACTCTGTACATTACATCCTTATATATATCCTTAATTAGTCTAATATATGCTACGCTAACACCTCTTTTTTTTAGAATTCTCTATATAATTTCTTTTCGGACTCTATCATAATTTTTTCTAAGTATGTGAATACTATGTGTAGATCTTGCTTTTGTTCCTAATACTTTTCAATTAGTTGCCTAAGAAGATGTATAGTTTCTGTCGTCGATCTTCCAAGTACGAATCCAAATTGATTTTTTGTCATTGTAGTCTCCTTTCTTAATTTTTTTTTTCTATTACTCTTTCCTAAAGTTTCATAGTATGACTCATTAGTTTAATACCTCTAGTTTGCATAATTTTGTACATCTCTTCTTATATAAGAGAACTAGAATACTTACCCTTCATTGATTAGACATTGTTTTCGTTTTTAGTTTTATGTTAAATAATTTTGTAAGTCATTTAATACCCTTCCAAACATCTATCGGAATATCATATGGTCCAACGGTTCTTTTATTTTACATCTCATTTAAAGCTTGTTATACTTTTGAAGTTTGAATTTTTTGATAAAAATTTAAATTTCTATACTCATTTGACCTACTTAAATTACCTAAGTTAAGTTGGTTACCTAAATATTCATTAAAAAATTGATGAAAATACCTCTTCCACCGCTCTTTTATTTCTCCATCATTTACTAATATCCTATTGCATTTGTCTTTAATATATTGTGTTTAGCTAAGATCTCTTGTCTCCCTCTTGTTCACTTTAGCTATTCTATAAATGTCTCTTTCCCCTTCTTTTGTATCCAATTTTCGATATAACCATTTAAAAGTTTCATTCTTTGCTTCATTCACTGCTTTCTTAGCCTATTTCTTAGTTATTGTATATTTTTTAAGTTTTCCTCGGTCTTATAAATATATAATTTTTTATAGGTTGTTCGTTTTTCCTGCACTTTCTCCTATACTTTCTCATTCCACCACCAAGATTCTTTACTTGGTGGTGCATGCCCCTTTGACTCACCGAGTCACTCTTGACTACTATTTTCACTTTGATACCATTTGATGTCATGTCGTATTAGAGTCACCATATGTATCACCTAATGTTTGTACTCCTACCTTTTCCTTAAATATATTTTGTTTCCCATCCTTTAACTTCCACCACTTAATTCTAGGAGTTGTGTATATTTTCCTTCTATTGATACTATGATTGAGGCGTATATCCAACGCTACTAACCTACGTCGAATAGTTAAGCTTTCTCTGGAGATGACCTTGCAATCTTTACAAATTTTTCTACCCCTCTTCCTAATCATAAGAAAGTCAATTTACGATTTATTATTCTCACTTTTGAACATGATCAAAAAAATGTATTAGTTAATATAAGGGCATATGTTATCTCAAAATCCAATATAATTTTTTCTTCTTCATTTCTTGTTCCCAACCATAACCCCCATGCTCCCTTTCATATTCTTCATTTTTCATTCCGACATGCCTATTTAGATCGCCTCCTATTAAATCATGTCATTTGACGGAATGTTTTGTAATACTTCATCTAAGTCGTTTCAAAACCTTAATTTGATATCTTGATCTAATCCTACTTGAGGTATATTTATGTTAATTACGTTCATAATTTGTTTCGCCACTACTATTTTGAGAGCTATAATTCTAAACCCCCTTCTAACTACTCTTACAACTTCATCATTTAACGAACTATCTAAAAAAAATATCCACTCTATTTCTTATTTTACTCTTTCTTTACCATAACTTAAAACCTGAGTTCTCTATCATCTTTGCCATTTTATCTTTTGTACACACAAAATACTAATTCTTCTTCTAATCATTGTATCTACTACTTCCATTGCTTTTCCAATAAGGGTTCCTATGTTCCATGTTCTAAATCTTAGACTATTAGTTTTTCTATAATTTTGTTTTTATCTGTGTGAGCACTTTTGCATATTTAACACTACACCCAACTTTTTACTTTAGATGTAGTGGTCCTTGCCGATATGTTATAGTCGGACCCTACAACGCGAACTCTTGCATATTTAACACTACACTCGAGTTTGGGAGATATAGAGGTCCTTGCTTAGACATTACAATCGGACCCTACAATGCGTTCTTTCCTGGTAACAACTTAGCATTAGCTCAATAGTTTAATGGATCTATTTATTGGACATTTGCCATAGTTTAACATTGGCTGGCAATCTAACGCAACTCTCCTCTTTTATCCGAGCTTGGGACTGACCATGATTGGTTCGTCATAGGCGGATATATATATATATATATATATTTTCTTTTTTTAAAATATTTAGATTAATTTTTTAATTTGTAATTTATATATTTTATTAAAAATAAATATTATTTATAATATTATGTATAAAAAATATTCAATCGCCTAGGCACTGCCTATGCGGCCGAGGCCGTAGACGGTCACTAACGGTCTCGCTACGCCTACCGCCATTTACAACACTGCAAAATATTTTATAGAGGTGTAATTTACTTGATTTTCTAGATCACAGATTGTCTAGGTGTATTGGATTATAAGATGTTTACATCAACACTATATAGTAGTAGTATAACACTATTGCTGGGTGAATGGCATGAGAAGAAAACAATAATGTCTCCAAGTGTGTTTTCTTGAGAGAGAGAACAAGAGAGTAGAAAAAGGTAGAAATAGAAAAATGAAGGGAAGTATAAAAAAAGTTAAATTACTCTAGCCATGTTTCCTCAAAGGGATGGAAACAAGCGAAAAACAAAAATCTTATTATAACCTCATCTTCTTCTCAAGGCAGAGAAGTGGTGACATTAGACAATTTTGTAGTGTAGAAGCAGTGCCAAAGGCAAGCGTACGTAGATGAGGTGACAATAATTTTCTCTGGATTTAAACGAATCAAATTTGAGGAAAAGGAAGACAAGCATTCCTTCCATTTTTTCCTTCTCTCCACCTTTTCTTTTTTCTCAAAGTAACATAGCCGCAATCCAGATTTTGGCTTATGATTGAAACATTTGTGCAGTTTTATTTTGATTTTGGTAATACTTTCTTTCAAAGGTATAGGATTCTTGTGAAAAAAAGGTTTAAAATAGATATTGACAAGTACTTATATTCTTAAATTTGATTTCCATTTAGCTCTGTGGAGTGAGTTATTTAGTGACCATAAAAGCTAGAGAAATTCTCATACACAAAACTTCTACCATATGAAAGTATTTAATCAACTGAACTTGCATAATATTTTCTATCAATCTTACTCTGTTTTTTCTGTTTTATTTGCCTATTACAATGACATTGTCAAAGAAGTATTTCATTTAGCTTGCATATTTCAAGAACATAGCCCATAGCCTATGACTGTTATTATTTTCTCTCTTCTCTTAGGAAGCCAACTGGAAACAACTGGAGTTTTGAATGGTGCTACCAAGCTACGAAGTAATTCTTGGGGGTTGCACATGCCCCTTATTTGTCCAGATGGTGCTGTTGTTGCATATGCTTGGAAACGACAACTTGCAGGTCAAGCTGGCGCATCAGCTGTTGACAGGACTAGGTTGGATTTAATTAATTTTTATAATTCATGATCATGATATGGTCTTTCCTTCATAATCATGAGTTCCTAGACAGTAATTTTAACTTTTATTTTGGCTCTTCATCTAGGTTGCCTTTCAAACTCTTTTACTCTTTCAAATGCAAAGAACACTGCCATTTTCCCTTTAAAATGTAGGATCTGTCATTTTAACAACTCATCTTACTTTTGTGGTTTCTTAGCTACTAATATAATATCCAACAAAATAGCATGTCATTAAAATTGTTGGTCATCTTCTCTGTCATTGTCAATATACATGGGTGACACGGTTTCTATATGTATTTGTCTCTAGGTAATGTTACCTTTCCGATATTTCAACCGTTGGTGTCATAGTTAGTGACACAGTGTAGGATAACGATTATCCTGTAGGCTGATGGCTGTATTGATTCCATTGGTTTGAATACGAACATCGAAAACAATCTTCTAAAACCTATTGATTTGAAAGAATATTAGGAAATAGGAAAAAGGGAAATAAATGGTACTATCGAAATAATTATTTAAATAGACTCAAAACCCTAAGACGAAAATAACCCTAACAGAAAAACAGAAATTTTAACAAAAAAGGAAAAAAATCTTCGGGTCTTCGTGCATCAGTTATACAATATAGAACACATCATAAATTTGAACATGTGCTTGCTGGTTTGAAATTCTAGCAGCTTATTATGAATTCACGGTGAAGATATCAAATAGTTTATTATAATTTATTGTTCTACCTTGTATTCACCCACAATTACGTCTCCATACTTCCAGTATTTTAGTAGTGCAGTGTTGGAAATGGTATTTGCTATTTTTTTTTGTGATTTCATTTTCCATCCCCAAATCATTTCTTCCAAATTTCTGATCTGCATATAGCTAAAACTTAAATCAGTGTTCACCTTTTTTATTTAGTATAACACTATATCATTTGAAAATAAAATCATAAATTTGAACAGAATGCATCCATTTGCTGTTTATTGGCCCAAAAGGCTAGGTTGTTTGCCTGAAAGAGCATGTCCACCTGACAAGACTAGTCTCAGATGATTTATCTCAACTTCATTAAATTTCTCTACTGTGGTTCTTTGGCTATGTTTTGAATGGTGATGAGCTTTGGACATTGATATTGCGAATGGTAATGAGGGTATGTTTTATTGGTCTAGGGCTGTTACTTGTCGGCAGTTGGAATGGTACAGAATTGTGAACAAAGGAGAGGAAGAGAAGCGAGTGATGAGAGGGATAGAGGGCAGAGGTAAACAGGAGGAGGGGAGTGAATAAATAAGCCAGTGAAAAAGAGAAGCAAAAAGGAAAAGAAAAAAAATGAAGGGAAAGTAAAGATGAGACTGGCATGCAGCAGCTTTTCTAGTAGAATAAGGTTGAATGGTTGGGACTGGCAAGTAGCAGCTTTATGCAATTTCTAAAACGATTATTTTTCTATGCGTGAACTTTTTCATATCAAACTCTTAAGATGGAGCTAAGTATAACGAAACATTTCTTCTGACTAATATGCTACTGGTTTCAAAATTAGCCATCAATTTACAATCCTTATTCTACTAGAAAAGTAGGGGCATTGTACAGGGAATCCTCCTTCCCTCAAAGTCACTTTGATCTTTGGACTAGGCAAAACCATAAAAGAAAGATAGAGGTATGGATGAGCACATTTATCTCTAGACATTCCTGCAGACTTGTTGATCTAGTTATTGATCCACATAAACCCTGCTGAAAGGAATACAAGTTGGATGAAAGTCGCTTTAGTTTCTGAAGATTCCATCTTGTTTCTGTTAATGGAAGAACTGTTTCATCCAGACTGCAAGTCCATGTTGGTGTAATTTGTTGTGGATGTTGCAAGGGTTCTAGAAGGTTTATAGCAGGAGTAAAATGCCTTTTTTCGACTGTCATTTATCTTTATGAGATAAAAAGAGGAAAATATCAACTTATGAGCAAAAAGTCAGTAAAACCTTATGGGTTGTTAATATTCCCAGGTTAGCTCTCAAGGCGTTCACTGACCAGAAAAGACGATTTTTCCCTCACCTAGAAGATGAACTATCCGGAGATGGAGATCTTGGAATTGCCAACAAACGGTTGAACTCCCAAGTTTCTGTCAGGAATCAAAGAGAAGAATTTAGGGAGAACAAGTCTTTATCTGATGTTCTCAGAAGTTTGGAGCATGAGTTTTCAAATGTAAGAATCTTTACCTATCTGCGTCTAGATTGGTCAAAGAGAGCTTCCTCATTGTCAAGTGAAAATACAATGGATCCATTCAAGGATCAGATTGTGAATCACCCAACCAATTCAAGCTCTGGTGCACTGAATGTTGCTGCAGCAGATCAAGCAGCTGTTATCGAGTTGCTGGTTCCTTTTATCTTCAGAGCTGTGGTATCGTTGCATCCAGCAGGATCCATAAACCCTGATGCTGTGGCATTTTTCGCTGCTGCTGAGGTATCAATTCATAGGCTGTTTAATGTTTTTCAATCAGAATTCTTTTCACTTCTCTCTTCTCTCTGAATTTCCTCAATTCCCCTTTTCTGTTCCGTTTTTCTTGCCTTATTGACTTAACTGCCCTTTAAATTGTGGCTTCCTCAAGTGAAACAGATTTTGTTGTTTGCGGTAATATACTTAAATTCCAGTTCAAGTTGATATCTCACTGTACATATTCACCAATCTGATGAACAATAAACACTCTGCTAGCATTAGCTTCTGCTCGTGCAGTTTGTTATTCTGGTGAAAACCAAATCTTCCCTTGGTGTTTCCATTATATACAAAGTAACTCTTTTGGTCCAAAAAACATGCTCCTACTTCCCTTGCTTGTGCATGAATAATTATCAGAAGACTTAGTGCTCCTATTCAATTCAAGTATTCAACTATTGAACATTCATGTGGCTTATGTGCCTAGGAATCATCTTCTATCACTCTTTTTTTAACTGTTAATACTGACTGGGACATGTTGCTAGGGAGGGAACTACATACATGCAAGGGGTATGTCAGTTCATCATGTATTTAGACACATCACTGTAAGTTTTCTTTAGGTTCATATTTTCTACTATTTTAATTAACTTTAGTAGACATTGTAGTCAGTTGCTGATATGCTTTCATTTATTTAAATCAAGTTAAAATAAGTTATTGGAGTGAAGCTACTTGCTTCCTGATTTCTGTTAACAGTTGCATCTTGAGCTCAATTTCTTGATTCCTCTGCAGGAGCATGCTGATAGAGCACTGCAACACTTCCTTAGTGTAGGAAATGATCTTTCCCTTGCTCTTCTTCTGGTATGTTTAATTCTCTGGTAGTTCAAAGTGCTATTTTAACAATATGAGTATAACATCAGATTTAATAAGACTCGGGATCTGTGACTATGTCAAGTATTTGTTTTCTTCTTCAAACTAGGCCGAGTTGATTGCCTAGTCGACGTAACCAACATTAGTCGATTGGACTCATCCTTAGTCTCGAACAGAGCCTTTCTATTCCTCGGCCGAATCATTTGAGTCTATCCACAAGTTGACTGGTATGCCGAGTATGACTAATCTTGAAACGCTCCAATTTTTTTTATTAATATTTCCAACGAAAATAAGGGATATTGTCTGCAATTAATAAAACATACTCCACTCAAATCCATTACAAGTACCATGAAAGAAGAAAGTTCCTAAACTAGACAACCATATTATAATGGCTAAATTCGATACTACTTTATTCCTTCTTGATCATATTCACTGTTTATTTATTTTTAATTGAGGAATGGTAAGGTCCTCGGGAGTGTACTGTCTAGTCCAGTCCGATCAAGGGTTCGAGCCTCCAACGTCGTCAGTTTCTTCACATGTCAAATAATCAAACCCCGTGAGTCTAACTCAGCACCTCTAAACCGCAATAGAAAAAAAAAATTCATATATCATTGCATGCATCGTTAATTCTACCCTTATTGGAAATTTCTTGTCGAAGTACTAGTAAATTAAACAAAAGAAAAATATAGGCATCTACAATGAAGTGTCAACTTTAAATACAACAACTCGCGTATCCTTTTTTAAAAAAACTTCCTATCATATAACAGTATCCCTTAGCATTCATCATGTATCATTCTTGGGTGAAAATATATCATATATCCTTTATCCTTTATTCGATTGATCAATCTGTATAACCATGGTCCCAGGCAGTGGGGCGTCAGCAACTCTTGTCACTGGTCGTGGCCAAGTGTGGAAATCTGATATTGGGGTCCCTCTGGGCCTTGTCCCATAAACGGGGTCCCTCTGGGGCTTTGACCCTCACAGAATTTCCATCAATCCTCATCATCATTATCATTTATCTTTATATAAGCATTCATCTACATAAGACTCAAGCAAATCAATAAACTTGGGCCTGGTTCGATAAGCATGGATATATTTAAACGAATACACTAAATCAGTATATAATCATTTACCACATAAGACCAATTAAACAATCCTACCAATAATCTACTTGCGGCTCAATCAGACATGCATATCATTAACTACGTAAAACTCAATAACTTGAAGATCGTTAACTATGCGAAGTTCAATAAGCATGGATATCATCAGTTACACGAAGCTCAATAAGCATGGATATCATTAACTACACAAAGCACAATAAGCATGAATATGATTAAGTACATAAAACTAATTAAACGGTCTTACCATTAATCTATATGAAACTCAAATAAGCATATATACTCCAGCCTATAAGGATGAACTCAAAACCCCCACCGACCCCGATCCCCTATTCACGAAACGAACTCTACCTTGTGACTCCACTCCCTCCCTGCCTGAAGTAAGACTTGCCTCCAACCCTCTATACACCTCTTGGACCTCATCCTAGAGAATCCAAAAAAAAAATGCAGCAACACCCCTGCAAGTTCCCAGCAGTTTTACCCTATGGAAACGACAAAATCTGAGGGAAGGAAACGCAGTAGCATCCCTGCAAGTTTCCAGCAGCCCTACTCTAAGAGAACAACAAGATCTGAGGGAAAGAAACACAACCACACCCCTTGCTGGTTTCTAGCGATCATACACGACAAGACAACAAGATCTAAAGGAAAACCTTTACCCTATAGAACCCCCAAAACGCAGCAACCTCCCCTGCAGTTTCCATCAACAAAACTTGACAAGAACAACATGAACGAAAGGAAAAATCTGAGGAGCTTCGAGAAGCCACGTTGTCAATCAATGCGACATGCTTCTACGCATCTTTGTGAAAGATTCCAGCAAGTACCAATACTACAAATTGAATGGGGAAAGAGAAGGGTTTAGGAGGTGCCTAGGTGCTCGGAGGCTTGGTGTTGGCTCGTTCTTCCCTTCTCTCCCTTCGTTGTTGCCACCGAGACCCCTCCCTTCCCTTTCTCGCGTTCTTTTTCTCTTTTTTTCCTCCTTTTTCCGCCGCCCCTCCCTCTTATAAGCAACTCAAACCTAGGGTTTAATCCATTCATTGGGTTGAGCCCATAAGTCCCTTAATTGATAAATAACGATTTAACCTCCCTTACTTTCATAATTATTTTAAAGAAAAGTTTATTATCCCCCACCCGCCCCGC
>JBBMJZ010413105.1:4154306-4171345 GCA_037833815.1 Zingiber zerumbet | reverse complement strand
AGATTTTCTAGAGCATGAAAAAATTATATTTACAAACCTAGACTTATGTTGCTCATTGCTTGGCAAGGCAGCGACCTCCTCCCATGCGATCACTAGTGAAGTAGTTGTGCGGATTCCACCTTTGCAACTAGTGAAGTAGTTGTTCGTCACCTGATGAGGCAGTGTTTACCTCACGTGCGGTCGCCTCGTGGGCGATCACACACGAAGCGGTTGTTGGTCACTTTGCGAGGTAGCACCCAACTAACGAGCGATCATCGCTCGTTGCCTCGTCGAAACACCACTCAAGCAGCCGATGCTCGCTGGCTGTTTCTTGGCGATAGAATTTTATTTTGTTGAATAAGAAATAAAAAAAATAAATTATTTTTGAATAGTAAATTCCTCGTTTGCTACATAGAGTAAAGGAAATCGTATGTTTAGGGTAAAAAAAAAGTTAAAATTAATATATTTATTAACTTATAAATATATTTATAATGACTTTTATAAACTTATCATTCTAATTTGATATTTAAAAATTTATTTTTAAATTTAATATTTTAAAATTAGTCCACGTATGGAAATGATCCATTAATGAATTTATATGAGGCTAATGCCTAAAAAATTAAAATTATTAATTATGTTTCTAAAAAAGGACGTGGGGCTGGAGCCCACCCTAACCCAACGGCTGCTCCGCCCCTGATATCTGGATTCAATCCCGAATATCTGGATTCAAATTGGAACGTGAAAAAGAAAGACTACCAATTACATTTTTCATTTCGTTAATGCTCAACTATATGCAACCATATCTACGTTATTACAATAAACAAATAGTAATTTGTGTTCCCTTATATTTAAAGAACTTTTTATTGGCATATGATGAGGATTTAAATTCATATAAAAAAATTATACATATATAAATAAAATTAACATGGACAATCAGATCTTGAAAACATTGTTAATTAAAAAGATAAACGTATTATGGCTTGCCATTTGGTGATGGTCAACTGAAATCAGTTGACAAGTTATTTTGCCTTTTCCCACAAGTTATGAAACCATCATTGCAAAAACCTACTCTTGTCCCTGAAGAGAAGGATTTTATTATTTTAATAAAAATTGAAATTAATTAATTCTTTTATACTTTCTCGGGCTTTGCTCTCTTGCAGTTTCGAGATCCGATCCTCCATTCTAAAAATTTTATATCCTTTTATCTCACTCAACGTCCCAATCCATCATTGATCTTCGGCAGCCAACTGAATCAGAACTATATCCTAAAAAAAAGGTAAATCTAAAGAAATTACTATTAGTACGATTGGTATCGGAATCTGACTAAATTTAATTAGACTTTTCTCTACCGTCGATCTAAGCTGCTGCTCAGATTTAGCCTGATTTTGACGCCGATCAGGAGGATGGCGATTCTCCTAGATTCAATTTTCCTAGGATATAGTTTTAGTCAATCCGACGGTCAAAGGCTGCCAGTAATAAGTTACAAGTGATGAGTGGGACACAAGTATAAAAAAATTTTTAGAACAGATGATTCGATATCCACAGTCGCCCGGGAACAAATCAGAAATTTAAAGTATATTATATTTAGGGAAAACTTAAATTATTGGCAGGAGATGGATCGGCGAGCGAGCTAAAACTTAACTTCGTGATAAGTGAGGGACGTATGAGAAAAATTAGCTGCATCTTAGCGCGTGTATGTATATATCTTTTCCCATAAGTTATGAAAATCAATGCTAAAAAGTGTTCTAGTCACGGAAGAAAAGGATTTTATTTATTATTTTAATAAAAATTGAAATTAATTAAATATTCTTTTATACTTTGCTCTCTTGCTGCTTCCCACCGCTATATAACCCAGCACATGAGTCATCTCCGCCAAACCACACACGCTTTCTCTCCCTCTCTCTATGCGAGAGTAGAAGCGCAGAGAAAGTTGCGAATAAGTGTCAAACAAAATGGTACCTCTGCTTTCTCCCACTCTCGAGCCAGCCTTGGCCGTCGCAATTCCCAGGAGAAAGCTTAGACTTTCATCGCTCCCTCGGCGTGCGTCGGCGTCGGCCTCGGCTGGGGCATCCACCATGTACGATCTCCTATCGGTGGCGGAGACGGCGGGGCCGGAGGAGATCAAGGCGGCGTTCAAGATGCAGGCGCGGCGGTGGCACCCGGACGCCTGCCGCAGGGCCGGGGAGGAGGACGCCTTCGCCGAGCGCTTCAAGCTCGCGCGCGAGGCCTACGAGGTGCTCTCTGACCCCGAACTCCGCCGGGAGTACGACCACCTGCTGCTCTTCTCCGACGGATGGGTCCCGGCCGGCGGCTCCCGAGGGGTCGTCCACCGGCGCAACCGGGAACGCCACACGGGGTTCGGAGACTGGGAGAGCCAGCTGAATGATCTGTCGAGGCGGCGGGAGCCGAGGTGGGCGGCGGCCAGCGCGGCGGGGCGGAGGAGGGCAGCTGCCGGCGAGGGTGAGAGCTGGGGTAGCCGCTCCAGGAGGGCCCACGCGGCGGAGACTTCCGAATGATGGGTCCCACCTGCTGCGGCTGGAAGAATCAGAGAACTGAATATAAATAAAATGAAGCTAATATTAGAGCTGCCTAGTACTTATCAATATTTTAGCAAAAACAAAATTTTGTAAATTAACCATCGTTGTGCTGCTCGTTAGAAAAGAAAAGACAACTTTGTTTGATCTCTTCTTTATATTTCTCGATTTGGTTATGTTTATCCTTATAAAAGTGTACAATTTTCTATTTTTCATTGAAAAACACAAGAGAGAGTGTCATTGAAGTGAATATTCTTAATATTAACATATTAAAATACAAATTCCAGGAATTATTTTTGGATTAATTCATGATATTTGGTCTTGTCCAACTAGTCATGGAGATAAAGATGGATCACGTGATCCCACGAACTAGCTATTATGTAAATTTGAGAACGTATTCAATATCACCAGTGGTTTGAAATTCACAAACTTTAGGTTTCAACTTCTAACCCTCGTTATATGAGAATTATCCCCGTCATTTACAATCACACTGTGGTGTATATATATATATATATATATATAAGTGATTTATTTATTTATTTATTTATTTGTGTCCTTAGCTGAGGATACAAATTCATTATAATTAAGTAGTACACTTGAAGATATATTAAATAATTAACTGTAGCTAATTAATTAATTATTTAGAAAAATGGAAAGCAAATTAGTTGCATAAAGCTAAATTATAGATAATTAGTTGCAAAAATACCAAAAGATGTATTTAAGTTTTTGAATTTATCAAAAGACGCATACTATTTATTAAAGGGTATATTTATTTATAGTGTTCTTCACATTCCACTCTCTTGACAAATTTGACTGATTTTTTTTTAAATTTTCTGTGTCATTTCTTTCTCTCTTCTTTTTCCTCCTATGCATGGAATATTTTTTCTCTTTTTTTTTCCTGTCTTTTACACGCCGATTCTTCTAAAGATATTTTAACACCCCTGAGAAGTCAAAATAAGCAATGGATAACATCGTTTAACTCATTACAACCCTAAAAATTCATAGGAACTGAAATGGATGCAATCGAAACTTTCTAGGTCCATAAGTGGATTTCGATCAAAATCCACTAATGGACCTAAAGAGCTCTGATTGCACCTATTTCAGTTCCTATGAATTTCTAGGATTGCAAGGAGTTTAAATATGATATCCATTGTTTATTTCGATCTTTAGAGGTGTTAAAATGTAATAAAAAAGAATCATCAAAATTCTCCACGTTAGACCTGATATGGGATCATATTAGGTCCAACGTGGACCTGATATATATGGAATCATATCAGGCTCAATGTGGACCTGATATGGAATGATATCAGACTCACGTTGAACCTGATGATTTCATATCAAACCTAACGTGGAGATATTTGGTGATTCTTCCTTATTATATTTTAACACCTCTGCGAAGTCAAAATAAACAATGGATATTATATTTGAATTCCTTGCAACTTCAGAAATTCACAGGAATTGAAATGGTACAATAGAAGTCTTTAGGTCCATTAGTATGTTTCGACCAAAATCCACTAATGGACCTAGAGAACTCCAATTATACCCATTTCAGCTCCTGTGGATTTCTAGAGTTGCAAGGAGTTCAAATATACCATCTATTATTTATTTCAACTTCTCAAGAGTGTTAAAATATAATTAGAAAGAATCACAAAAATTCTCCACATTGGATCTAATATGAAATCATATCAGGTTCAATGTGGGCTTGATATCATTCTATATTAGGCCCTCGTTGGGCCTGATATGATTTCATTTCATACCTTCATTAGGCCTGATATGATTCCATATCAGACCCAGCATAGAGAATTTTGATAATTCTTTCTTATTTTATTTTAACACTGCTGATAAGTTGAAATAAATAATAGATAATATATTTAAACTCCTTGCAACTCCAGATATCTACAAGAACTGAAATTAGTGCAATTGGAGCTTTCTAGGTCCATCAGTGAGTTTTGGTTAAAATCCACTAATGGACCTAAAAAATTCCGATTGTACTCATTTCAGTTCTTGTGGATTTCTAGAGTTGAAATGAGTTCAAATATGATATCCATTGTTTATTTTGGCTTCACAGATGTGTTAAAATGTAATAAGAAAAAATCATAAAAATTCTCCACGTTAGGCTTGATATGGAATCATATCAGACCCAACGTGGGCTTGATATCATTCTATATCAGGCTCATATTGGGCCTGATATGATTCAATATTAGGCTCACTATGGAGAATTTGGGTAATTCTTTCTTATTATATTTTAACACCATCGAGAAGTCAAAATAAACAATGGATAACATATTTGAACTCTTTGCAACCCCAGAAATCCATAGGAACTAAAATGGGTGCAATCGAACATCTCTAGTTTATTAGTGGGTTTCGACCAAAATCTACTGATGAACCTAGAGAGCTTTAATTGCACTCAATTCAGTTCCTATAGATTTCTGGGATTACAAGAAGTTTAAATATACTATCCATTATTTATTTCGACTTCTCAGATGTGTTAAAATATAATAAGAAAGAATCGTTAAAATTCTCCACGATGGGCCTGATATGATTCCATATCAAGCCTACCTTAGAGAATTTTGGTGATTCTTTCTTATTATTTTTTAACATTTTTTTAGAAGTCAAAATAAACAATGGATAGCATATTTGAACTCCTTGCAAGCCCAGAAATTCACAGGAACTAAAATGGGTATAATTAGAGCTTTCTAAATCTATCAATAAATTTTGATCAAAATCACTGATGAAACTAGACTTATTATTAATTCTCAAATTGACGATACTATACATAGGATTTTAAATTTTTCATACAGACTTATTATTCTTACAAAGTTTTCTAATAAAAATAAATAGATTTATTAAAAAAATAAAATAGTAACTTTTTTAAATAATAAAAATTCAACATACTACTATACTATAATAAAAATTATTAAATATTTTAACAGATAATTTTTCATTGAAGTCCATTGGATAAATTAATTATCATATCAGAAGAAAAAAAATTTCAAGAAAATATTCCAGATAGATACATAAATTCCTGATCCAATATTTTACCTTTTTATAAAATTCATCATCCAATACTTTTACTGTTTTATAAGCCCATCATTTTATGTATCCTGTATATTTTCCTAAGATTTTTTTCTGTGCATATTATCTTTCTTAATTATTATATATCATTGTTCCTGTCCATGCCCCTCTTTTTCTTACCCCATCATTAATGAAGGAAATAAGTTTAGCTAAAAGAAAGTGAAGTTTGGTAGCTGAAAGAAAGAAAGAAACCGAAATGTGTGGTAGCTGAAAATTAGGCAAGTGGCGATGAATAATATTTCGGTGGCCATGGTGCAAGAAAATACGTAACTTGACAACGATTGCCTTGAAATTGATCAATAAATAACTTATGGGAGCCATGATCATTTTCTATGCCTCTTATCGCTAGCTCCTTGGCAAATCAGTTTTTTTTTCTCAACCACTCACTTCTTCACAAAAATATAATTTTATTGGAGATACATGGACGGAAAAATCGCATTGGTCACGTCATAAATTTTACCATGTCAACTGATCTTGTGATCGTAGCGTGAACGGTGAGCGAGCGAGAGTGTTAATTAAGTCAAATTAATATTAATTCGTTCATAGTAAACCCAATTTGGCTTGTACTGAACTATTGGTTGGGGTTTGACGAGGCAAGTTGTGGTTTACGATTGTAGATGCTAGTGTGGCTGTGGTGGAGTGATAAGCACCCCTCATGTATTCAGGTTTAAAATTTACAAAGTGCAAATTCACCTTCCGTGTTTGAATATTCACCGTGTTGCCCATCGTGTAGATTGTCATTTGTATTTTCGGATTTAGTGGCCGGTGAAAATTTTCCTATAATTAATCGGATTGTAAGATTAGATACCTAGATTACAAAACATATAGATATATAACAAGTGAAAATAATCCATTTTATTTATTTATTTATTTTGTCCATTTAATTAGTGGCTTTCATTCGTTCAGCCAATTTTATGTCTAATTTGTCAAGCTTTGATGTTGCCCAACTCATTTATTGCATCTGATTGATTAATTTGGTCGTCGACTGTTTCTTAAGTTCATCTCGTTCAGTTCATCCAAAAAAGTCCAATCACTTGACTTGTTTGCTATCAACCACATGAGTGCCTCAATTGATAGGTCACTGATACATCAAACATGTGAGATTTCGATCGATTTGCCAAAATAAGTAATTAGATAAATGCCATTAATGTCGACCCGAGTTTGTCAAGCTAATTCGCGTGAAACTTGGTCTGCCAGTCCTCATGGAAGTAAGTCTCGAGCAATTGAAGTCCACTTGAAAAGTCCCTGTAACCTAACCAACTATCTAGGAGAGAAATTATGGGTGATGCAAGAATGAATAATGATTAATTATCTTCAATTGACTCATTGAGTTAAATTAGACTTTAATTAACACCAGTAGCAGTTGATAATATATAGCTCGGTTTAAAAAGAAGACTTGGCCAGTCGTCTTCCTCAAATTTTTATGATAATCTCCAGCCATACATAATATACGGTGCTTGATACAATAGAAGACTTTTTGTGTGTCTACCCTGATTTGATTTGAACTTGCAAAATGGGAAAAGATTATAGTGTTCATGAACAAGTGGAGATATAAAACTTATATATTACCTATCCAAAGTTTGGAGTACTGATTGGGACTTGACTAGTCGTGTTTGGAATAAGTGTTTGTTTTGTTTTTCGTTTTGTTTGACTGGACCACTTTAGAAGAATTTTAAGATTGTTATTCATCAAAAGGTGTTGTTGATCTTCTTTTATTTAAATTTATGAAATAAAATCTGGTCATAGTTAAAGCTGCAAGGAGTATATATCAAAATGGCATTTAGTAGACTCCATAACATTTCTTTTAGCAGAAATTAAATGATAAAATCATTTTTAATATCATGACGATTCAACACTTAACCCACAAATTCACAAACAAAATCCAAATAAATTATAAAAAAGAATATGAACTTATAGAAATCTACCAATAAACTAGATGTTGAGTTGAAAGTGTGACCTGACCTATGCACATTACGGCATAGCACTAAAATTGTTGAGTGAAACATGTTCAATACTTGACTCAGTGAGAGTATAACGAGTAATAATAAATACGAAAAATGGAGTTATCTTTAAAATAACAAAGTATCAGAGTATCTAGAGATATGAGATTAAAAAAAAAAACTTGAAAAGATCGTGCTACAATCTTTGGGAAATTAGAGATCGTTCAGTTGTTTTAGTAGTTAATCCTAATTTATGATCATTAATTTTAGCGGCCATCGCTAATGCCATCAATTCAATTGTTACTAACCAAAAATGATGATCATAAAGGGATTACTGTAAGGATCATTGGTCACGTCTATCTATGGCCAATAACCACGTGTATGGTAATAATTGAGAGAGTTTCGAAACTCAAGAGGGGGAGCTTGAGGAATTGAGAGTAGAAAACTTACTAAATTGAGTTCATGCTTAGCTTGACTGATATTTTCTACTGACAAAAACTCAGAGAGATTTTAAATGATCCGAGAGATTAGCCTTTAAAGATATTAATGTGTCAATCTAGTAGTTGAGGTTGATCCATATGCTAACTTAGAGTTTTTCACGTAGGTATTGTACTTAGAGTGAGATCCTTATCATGGGGTACGAGAACTAATTTGAAGGTGTTTGATTTATATGATTTGCGAGTATTATTTCATTTTGTGAGATGATTTCTCTTAAGTATCAAAATGCAACCCATAATTTTCAGCTTGTTTTTGTTAATCTACTCTTTTATTTTCCATCATAACATTTGATGCAGCTTTTGACAAATTAATAGACAAATGAATAAAAGGTATATAGTGTCAGCCAGGCTCAAATGGAATTGTTAATTGTTGAGATATATAAATTTCGTCAGGCTGTAATGGTCTTCTGAAGTACTGATAATTAACTTATAAAATGAAAATCTTTGCTGAATTAAGGACGAATTAGGTACATGCGCTATTATTTTGCAGCTAACAATATCAAAGATACGTGGTTGTTTATGCCTGACCGTGCAAAGAAACAACCTGATTTTTTTGCTTATTCATTGTCCTATTAGCTAAATTTCTTGTTCCTAATGGTTGTGTATTCTTATACAGAACTATGGGGGTAAGACTTGATTGTGCTTTGGAAGGTTATAAGATCAAGTTTGCTATGCTACCAAGTGCTTAATTATTGGTCATGTTCTTTGTTTTAAACCAAACGTCGATTATCTTTTTAATTATTTTGTGTAAACGTTCCATTGCGTGCCTTAACATGAACAAGGAACAGTAGGTGGGTGCCATATTAGAGATGACAATCTTTTTGTTCAGGTTGAACATAAAAACTTTTTTTTTTTTGTTTCGTTTTTTCTTTCCGACAACATAAGTAGAGAGCAAACCCTCCATAGGTTGCATAAACATTAGTGAATGGTACATTTGAAAGAAAAAACTTGTGCAGTAACTGAGTATCAGGAGTTCAAAGAGAGACAAAAAAAAGGGGCTAAAAAAGCAATGAAACAGGAAGCTAATTGTAACAGATTTAACAACGCAGCATTATACAGAGGAATAATTGAAAAAGTAATTCCCTTGTGCCTTTGATATTTTGTTGACCTTGTTCAGTTGTCCTTTGAAAACTATATCAAAACATTCTGAGATCCTAATGCCTTGAAGACTGCTGATAAAGTTTCATCCATCATGTGCCGCTTGACACCTATGAAATAGTTGTATGACAGATTCCAACCTGTTACGGCAGAAGGCATATGAAGCTTCAGAGATGTTTACACTTCTGAATTTATTTTTCCTTAGTATTTATACTTTTGTGCACAGTGAACCAGGAGAATATCTTAATAACGTTTGTAGCAAAAGACAACTAAACTGTCATGAAAAAAGATGATCAATTCCACTAAAATACAACATCTTATAGGCACTTTTATTTGAGAAAATTGTTTATATGGCATGTTGAGAGTAGCCCCGAAGGTAATGTGAGGTCGATAGTTAATATGATGTGGTAGTCAAAGTCACGGTGAGATGGTCGTCAAAGTCAGAGTGTGTATATCCAGATGAACCACCTCTTGGGAGCAAAGCCCCAACATATATAAATCTAGGCGGGCACAAACTCAGCTCGAATTATGGGGCACAATTCCACACTATTTTCCTAGGCGGACCAAGAGTCGTCCCGATCTATAGGACATAACCCCTCATTTCATGTGGGCAAAGCCCCAACATAAATTCGAATAGACATATACCTAGCTGGAATTACAGGAAGTAGCTCCCCTCTTTTCATGAACAAAACTCTCGACCTAGAGCCAGCCAGACATGCGGGACCCAGCTCCTCACTTCCCAGATGTAGTGCTCCCAGCCTGGAGCCGGTAAGTCCTAGAGTTAGTCAGATTTATAGGACTTAGCTCCCCACCTCTCAGTATTTCTTAGAATCAAGACTCTCAGCATAATTCCGGACGGACATAATGGCGACCTGATCTACGGGGCTTAACTCCCCACACTTTATGGGCATGACTCCCAACATATAGCACCCGTCCCAGAGTCGATTGAATCTCCATATATCAGTTTATCACTTCTTCTAGGTGTGGCTTTCAATACACGAATCCCAGCATATAGCTGCCCGACTCTAGGGCCAGTTGGACGTTTGGGACTCAGCTTTTTTACTTCTTGTAAACAAGGCGCCTAGCATATATCCGCTCGACCCTAGAGCTGGTTAAGTCTCCTCTAAGAGACGACATTGTTAGGGAATCGCAACAATCCTATCAAAGGCCAGAGAATAACAACTATTAATTAGAGAATATTCTATTATTCTGACATATATATGTAATGGAACTTTCCTCTGCTTAGAGGAGGGCCGCTATACATCCTCCACGATCATCTGACATATTCTGACACCAAACATTCTCTGCCGCTTCATTATTACGAAGGTTATGAAAGACAGTATAAAAAAGAGTCCTCTCCGTTGGCCAGATGAGCCAGTACGCTAATACTTTGGCACACACGTATATGTTCTACTGTTCATCTTCTTCTTCTTCACTTTTTGGCTACTATTCTAACTTGAGCGTCGGAGTGCTTGGGCCAGGGAACCCCTCCCTGATTCTTGCTCTAACGTTTCCCTTTGCTCTCTCTGTGGTGTGCACAGACAGGGGTACCTGGTGTAATCTCTTCTCTAGCTTAGAGTCTACTTATAGTCAACAGTTGCGCCATCTGCCCAGCATGCCATCTCCCCCGATTTTAGACAGGATCAAATTTGACGTCGTCTGTGGGAACTTTGCTTGAATCTAAAATGTGGAGATGGAAGAGAATGGACGATTTACCGCAATTACCTTGTTATAAGAAGATTTGGAGTTGTTGATAGTTGCCCGAGCACAAAAGTTAGTATAGCAACAACAAACAACAGCGGGTGATACTTTACAGCATGATCCGGCTGCATCGATGATGGGCCCTCACAAGAAGCGAGGGACCTAAGTGGAAGGACCAACTGGATTCCAACTAATTCCTTCGACAACTGGCTTTGTGCAACCACCTGTTCAACCAATCAGCCTCCCGCCCATACCGCCTTCCCCGGTCGCCTATCACCAGGCATTATTCCATGCCTTTTAATGATATGGGTCGTGCGGAGTGGCCCCAAGGATCCTCTTCTGGAGACCCACCCCCAGTTCAGGATCCACGAAAGGAAAAGGCTTAGGTCTCTAGTGGTTCTCTTGAACATATCAGCATACAAATCTCCCAAGAACTACTGGAGGATAAATTATTGAGCTACTTCCGACCTTTGACTATTGGAGAATACGGAGGGGTAACCGACCCAGAGAACCACCTCCTTAAATTTGAGAATGCAGTCATCCTCCACCAATATATAGATGGCATCAAATATCGAGTGTTTCTCACCCTCTCTCAGGCTCGACATAGAGATGGTTCAACCGACTCCTAGCTGAGTCTATTTGCTGCTTCAAGGATTTCTGCAAGGCATTCCTCCATAATTTTACCAGTAGCCGTAGGTACCACAAGACTATATTAAGCTTATTTTCTCTCAAATAAGGGCCTAAGGAGACATCGAGGACCTATATTAAAATGTTCAATCAAGTGGTCATGAACGTTCCCTCGTTTATCTGGAGATTTTAGTGAGTGTTTTCTCTTAAGGGCTTATAGATGGTAATTTCTTTCAATCCCTCATCAAGAAGCCCTCAACAGACTTTGACCACCTACTCAGACAAGCAACTAACTATATCAATATAGAGGAAGCTCAGTCCGCTCAGAAAAAAAGTAGCGACGCCTGCTCCTGTTGCCTCCCCTGTACATCAAGCTCCTCCTCCTCCTTTGCCACACAAAGGACCCTGAGTGGGGCGTCAACTGCATCAATATAAGTAATGGTCTAACGCGGTACATCATGTGGAGGCCGAGTGGACGCGATTCCCTAAGCCCCCTCCCCCCTGATGGACTCTATGGTTTTGTACCTACTATCATTTGGAAACGTACAATCAAGAGAAGCGTCGAGTGACTAACCAAGGGTTTACCCAGCGTTCACTGTCTCCCAATAATCGACATTAGCAACAGTCAAACAGACCACCCTGGAGAGAAAATTGAGACGTCGAGTGGTGCCAGTGAGTGACTCAACAGCAAGAAAACTAGGCCAAGGTCCTCACTCGGATTGAACAGGAGCATTCCATGACGCAGTAAGAAGAAAACCACAGTAATACCACTCGGGGACATTGGTATGATCACAAGAGTCCTGACCAACAGAGATTCCAACTGGGCTCGCAAATCACACTCTCACAAAATGAAAATCCATATAGTTGGATGTGGCTAGGAACAAGTACAATGGCCCGAAATCAGTTTTAGTCCTAAGAATTTGGAAGGGGTGGAAGTATCCTATGATGTTGCTTTAATTATTAAGGCTATTATAGTCAATTATAACATTTATCATACTTTTGTTGACACAGACAGTTCAGTCAATATTATCTTCAAGAAGGCGTTCAAGCAGCTGTAAATAGAAAAAAATGAGCTCCAACCTATGATGACACCTCTGTATGAGTTCACGAAGAATGAAGTTCAACTACTTGGACATATTAAATTAGCTGTAATCTTAGGAGAGGAGCCCTTGATGAGGACGCGTCAATTAACCTTTATCGTGGTGGACGTACCCTCAGATTACAATGTAATCTTAGGCCGACTGACCATAAATGAGTTCTAGGTGGTTGTTTCAACTTTTTACCAGAAGATCAAATTCCCAGTGGATGATCAAGTCGAGAAAGTCAAATTAAATAAGCTGGTGGCATGTAAGTTTTATGTTGATATCATTAAGACTGAGGCTAATGCAACTTGAAAGAGACAACAAATGAAGTTTAACACCAATCGTGAAGCGCCCATGACACTCATCTATGAAGAAAAAGAGAAGGTGCATATTCAATCGGGCAGGCCAAAGGCCACCATTCAGGTAGCGTCTGACCTAGCCTCGGAACTTAAAGAAGAACTCGTCGCATGCTTAATGTGAAATAATGACATGTTCTCCTAGACGCCCAAGGAAATCACAGGTGTATTGCCAGCAGTTATGGAACATGTGCTCCATGTCCACAAGGATGCCCGATGTATATTGGTGGAGGATGTCTTCATTCTTAAATTTGAGAAGGTGGTCCTCTAGGTTGGTCGCCCCTCCGTATTCATTTATCGGAAGTAGCTCAGCAATTTGCCCTCCAATATTTCTTGAGAGAACGACATGTTAATCCATTTAGGAGAACCGCTAGGTACCTGGGCCTTTCCCTTTCATAGATCCCAAATGGGGGTGTCTCCAGAAGAGGATGCTTGGGGCCTCTACACTTGACTCATATCCTCAAAAGGCATGTAGAATAATGCCCGGTGATAGGTGACTAGGGAATGCGGCACGTGCAGGAGGTTGATTGGTTGAACATGTGGTTACACGAAGCTAGTCGTTAGAGGAATTGGTTGGAACCCAGTTGGTCCTTCAACTCAAGTCCCTCGCTCAGTGTGAGGGACCATCATCAATGCGGTAGGGTCAAGCGATAAAGTACCATCGGCTGCTGCTTGTTATTGCTGTACTAACTTCTATGCTCAGGCAACTATCAACAACTCTAAATCTTCTTGTGATAGGGTAGTTGTAGAAAATCATCTAGTCTCTTCCATCTCCATGTTTCGGATTCAAGCAAAGTTCCCAAAGATGGTGACAACTTTAGGAGACTAGTCGGATGGATGATCGAATGGTAGATAGACTCGAGTCTAGTTAGTCGGTCATGAATCTCCTTCAACTAGACTTGAAGGAAAGACTTGCGATACGACGTGTTGTGAGTGGCATTGAAGGTAATGTGGGGTTAATAGTCAAGATGATGTGGCAATCAAAGTCATGGTAAGCTGATGGTCAAAGTCAGGTGTGCATATCCAGATGAACCACCTCTCGGGAGCAAAACCCTAACATAAATCCGGGTAGGCATAAACTCAACTGGAACTATGGGGTGTAGATCCCCACTTCTTATGAATATAACTCTTAGCATAATCCCAAGCATACCAAGAACCAGCTGGATCTATGGGATGCAACCCCTCATTTTATGTGGGCAAAGCCCCAACATAAATCAGGGTGGGCATATACTTGACCGGAAGTACATGGCACAACTTTCCAGTTCTTATGATTAGAACTCCCAGCCTAAAGTCAGTCGGACATACAGGACTTAGTTCCTCACTCCCAGAGGCTGTGCTCCCAACCTAGAGCCGGTCAATCCTAGAGCTGATTGGATATATGTGACTTAGCTCCCCACCTCTCAATATTTCTCAAAAGAAAGACTCTCAGCATAATCCTAGATGGATGTCGCCCGACCTAGAGCTAATGGGATCTCCATATCTTAGTTCCTCACTTCAACTCGGCATCGTATCTAGCCCATGGCTCCCAGCATATAGCCACTCGACCTTCGGGCTGGTTGGACGTCTAGGACTCATCTTCCCACTACTTATAAACAAGGTTCCCAACATATACCCGCTCGGCCCTAGAGCCGATCTAGTCTCCTCTAGGAATCATAACACACCTGTTAGAGGTTAGACAATAACAGCTATTCACCATAGAATATTCTATTATTCTGACATATACATGCAATGGAACCTTCCTCTACTTAGAGGAGGGACACTATACATCATCCATCACATGACATATTCTAATACCGGACATTCTCTACCGCCTCATTATTATGGAGGTTATGAGGAGCAGTATAAAAAAGGGATCCTTTTCATTGATCATCTATGTCAGTATGCTAATATAAGATACGATAATTAAATAATAAGTATTATTAGAGAAATAACCTTATGAAATTTTTTAGAAATATTTAGAATTTTTTATAATTTAAATAGAGTATGTATGACATATTCAAGGGGATGAATCGATTGAGTTTAGAAATCATGTTTAGAATATCAATAAAGTGGAAGTTCATTGAGAAATTAACTTAAAATTTAATTAAAAAATACCTAAGTCTTCTCATTTTCCTCACCCATGCCCTAAATGCATGTTGTCGACTCACCTCTTTCCCTCGTGACACCATCTCACATATGTCGCCGACTGGTTGCTGGGCATCAACGCCGATGGCCACGAAGTAGTGATCATCTCCGATGTAGCCCTAGTCACCAGCGTAGGACGTGGAAGTGACATGAGCGGCGACCAACCCCTCTCTCGACCACTTTGCGCCAAGCACCATCTCCACTACCCTCATCTTTGGATCATCGCGAGCACCAGTGTCGTCGACCCTCTTTGGCTGTGCCAGGTCTAGCCAGTTGTAGCTGCCTCTCCTTTGCCTCGACTCATTGTCATGAGGCCTCTTCGCAACCACTGTCGCCGTATGTAGAGACAGCTAGTGGCGTGTCCAGTTCCCTTTCTTGGCCTCCTCGGGCCAAGTAGCATCGGCACCATGCCCTATCTTAGTAGTCGTCACCTTTTTGCCTGATCACTGCAAGCAGCCACTGACCAATCACCATGCATCCCGACCCCTAACACCGACACCCCACTCTATGCGTCACTGCACCTTCTTCTCCCCAATCCATTGTCGCCACCCTTCTCCAAAGAACCATGACGTAATCAGCCGACCATCGTCCACATAAGCCTTCAATATCGGTCACCCTCTAAGTGATCAACCCCTCTCTCAGCCTACTTATAGCCATCTCCACCCTTCGACTCTAGTCGTCCATCGATGTCGGCCACCCTAGTGATGTCAGCTTGCTGACCAATGTTTCGACCACCGACAAGTGGTCATCTGACCCCTGTGCACGATTAGTGCTACTGCGGTCACAAACCAGATGCTGAGAGCCCTTGGAGTGGGGTCTTCTTGGCAAGCTAGCTCCAGTCATCACTGTTTACTTGCAATCTATCTCTTTCAGCCATGGGGCACCTTCGGCTGGTAGCCACCAATAGCTACCATTGCATTTGGTGAGTAGTAGGGATGACTTTTGGCTAAAATTAATATAATAAATAGAATGGATTGAATAGGGCTAATGATATGTGGTGTTGGTCATTTTCGTGTCACGTGACACATCAAATTAATAAAAATTAAGAACTCAACTAAACTAAATGAAACACGTGTAGTAAGGAGTCCCAAGTCGTATTTTTCCAAGGGTAACTAGTAAAATGTGTGAAATGTGTGAGTTCTCTAGATTCACTTCAACTCAATTTATTACATCAACAATTTCAACTTAGCACTTCCATATAACTCACAACTACATTAAATTCATCTAATAAATTCAAGAATTCACTCAAAGGAAATCAATCTCATCTAATTATGATTCTCTTCTATCTCAATAAATGAGCATAAACTAAATTCTGATTCTTACACCACATTGAATCAAATGAGTCAATTAATGTACCTTAGACTCAAATTCACAGTAAAGATTTAAATCTCAAATTAAAGCATTCATCATTCAAACTTGTTCACCATCGCAAAGATTAAATGTGTAGAGCAAAAGATTGATAACTAAAGCATAAAAACCTACAAACTGTCAATATCAGTATTGCAAACAAAACCTAACAGAACATAGATTACTTTCAAATGGTCAGTAATGTCGGGATTGCAAACAAGAATTTAAAACTGAAATTACAAAAACTCAATGTAAATGAAATTGCAATATAAAGAATCATATCTGAAGATCTTAGCAATGTTTGAGACAATTCAAAGGCAAAGAATAAAGAAATCTAACCCCTAGCATTCCACAACCTAATCCATAGCAGATCTTCTTCATTCTGCCGAAAAATAAAGCCACCTTTGGAGAACACCCTTTGGGTGACCACTGGCGATGAACCAAGCTTCCGACTAATGCATCCTCTCCATCACAGCCTCTGGGAACCACCCTTCGAGCTCCGGATAGGGTAGCACTCTCATCACACGCAATCAGTAGCTCAACTCTGGATATTTGCATCGTTCGGCCAATTGATCATATCGGCTCGAGTTCAGTAGATGGAATGTGTTGGAGCAATCCCAATGGTCCGTGGGACCATGTGTTTTGGTGTTTGGGCAAAGGGTTTAAGTTAGGTTCACCC
>JBBMJZ010413105.1:4075541-4089043 GCA_037833815.1 Zingiber zerumbet | reverse complement strand
GTATGGTATTATATCTTACCAAAATTTTCGTTGTCGATATATGATTTTTAGCGAAATTTTCGGTATTTCGTACCAATACCGAAAATTTACACTAAATGGTATGAATATCAGAATTTCGGTATACTGAAAATTTGGTATACTGAAATTTCGATATGATATTGGTATGAAAAAATTTTATACCATATTTTCTATTTTTATATATTTCCATATTTTTTTTTATTATTGCATGTACCCTTCATTTGAAAAAAAAAAATATTTGTTCCTAAGTTAGTAATGTGTTCACTATTAATTGTTAGTACTTTTGTTAGTTTTAAATATATAATTTTTATTTTGACCCATATTTTTATACTTTTTAAAATTTTTACAAATAATAAGTACTAAAATTTATAACTAAAAATAAACAAAAGATTATAAACATATAAAAAATTTTAAAAATAAAACTGATAAAAAAATTGATAAGAAAAATATTAACAAACACATAAAATAATAAAAAAGAAAACTTAATAAAATAATAAATTGAAAAAAATATAACTATTATGAAAAAAAATAACAAATAAAATTAATTAAAATAAATACTAAATAAAATTTATATAAAATTTTAAAAATAAAGTATTGATAAAAAAAATAATAAACAAAATTGATTAAAAACTAAAACTAAATAAAATTGAAAAAAAATCGTATTTATAAAAAAAATAAATAAATTGAATTAATTAAATAAAAATTAATAAAATTAAAAATATACAAGTATGAGAGCTATGTTTAAACAAAATTAATTTAAAAAAAAACTAATTGAAAAATAAATAAAATTTTAAAAAATAAAAAAAAAGAGGGTAGAAACGTCAATTGGAAGGGAGAGAGAGAGGAGGCAGTGTTAGATTTCGGGCCGGGGGGGGCGGCTCTCATATCTTGGCATAGCCGACAGGTGTTACGTCACTGTTGACGGTCTCAACGGTAAATAGGGAGCCGATTCGGTGCTGAAGTAAATAACACGAATTGGACGACACATTATAGAGGTAGCCAAGACAAGATTAATTGTCGGAATAGAGATCTTTGCAAGTCGAGATGTTCGTTCCGAAAATGTTTGGTGTGGAGAATTTTGTCCTGAAGTAGCCAATTTGGCATCCCAAGCTCAAAAATGACGGCGGTGATCCAGCGTCGCCATCATCAGTGCATGGGAAAGAATTCGCCAAAACAGAGCTTTTGACAAGGGAACATCCGTTACTCGACACACTTAAAGAATTTGGGCATCTGCAGATGGAGTTGTTGGCCCACAGGACGTGGATGCCTAGCCATCCACATATGTTAGGGAGATCGCAGTTGTTGCTCGGCGCCACGAGGTCGTATCGAAGAAGGTGGTTGACAGGGACTTGTTCGATGAGAAGCTGATTTTCCAAAACCGACCGGTATGGTCCAGCTTTGCCATGTGGAACCCGTTGGAGGAGAACGAAGCCTGCGGGGGCAAGATCATCTCGAAGACGACAGTCTTCTGTTTGCCGGTGAGGAGGCAAATCCCTTTTGCGTTGACAGAGAGGTAAGCAACCTACAAGTTGAAATATATGACGGAGCATGCGTCGGAGGAGATCGACCAATAGAGTTGCGACATTGTGACCCACTGCAGCACGACGTCATCGATGGTGATGAGAAGGTGGTAGTTAGTGAAGGTCAGGTCATTTTCATCGGCGGTTGAAGTGAGCATGGAAGAGACGAGTAAGAGCTGGTTAGGAAGGAGCGTATCGGTTGTGTAATCGAAGGATGACCAAAGGGAGGCGTTGGTAGCGTCGAGGAGATGGAGCTCACCAGAGGGGAGTAGCTAGAGGGCGGCAGCAGCAGCTGAAAGGCACGGTGTCGACCAGGTAGGCAAGCGATTGGCGAAGGCGAGGGCGAGGGCAGACGCCGTGAGGGAGAGAGTGGAGGATGAGGACACGGGGGTGGTAGGGTTGTCGGTCCAAATGATGGTGCCGAAGTAGGCATGGAGGACGAGAACATAGTATCGAGAGTCCGAGCCACTAGGGTTGCTGAAGGCGACTGAGAAGACGGAGGTCGGGAGGAAGACACTGGGATTGTGGGTGAAGTTAAAGTATGCAACGTAAAAGTTGGGGGAGAGGATCTCGGTGGCAATGGCTCTGGCGAGGGAGTGGAAGAGAAGGAAGAAGAGGAAGGAGAGGAGCCGGAGATGGGGGGGAACATAGAAGCCATGAAAAAAAAAAATAATTTTCCTCCTGCAAGTAAATTGGGAAGCATTTTATTAGGAGGAATCCCTATAAATATCTGCCAAGAAAATCAGGAAGTACTTTATTGGAAGAAATCCCTATAAATTCATTGTAGTGGGAGACAGCCACACGCCCCGAGGCAACATAAAAACCACAGATGAAGAGGAAAAGGAACAACATAGAAAAGAGATAGATTAGAATTCGTCCTTGATCATGTTAGTATTTCTGCTATTTTTTATATGTTTGCAAAGTTATCCAACAAACTTTAATCGTAATTACTATTAGTGGTGGGGAAAAATACAGAAATTTCCGTATACCACACATATCATACTAAATTTACCGAACTATATCGATTTTACGGTATACCAAAAAATTTCAATATGGTATTATACCGTACCAAAATTTTCGGTATCGATATCGGTATATGATTATTAGCGAAATTTTCGGTATTCCGTACCAATGCCGAAAATTTACACTAAATGATATGAATATTGGAATTTCGGTATACTGAAAATTTAGTATACTGAAATTTCGATACGATATTGGTATGAAAATTTTTTATACCATATTTTATATTTTTATATATTTCCATGTTTTTTTTATATTATTGCATGTACCCTTTATTTGAAAAAAAAAATATATTTGTTCCTAAATTATGAATGTGTTCACTATTAATTGTTAGTACTTTTGTTAGTTTTAAATATATAATTTTTATTTTGATCCATATTTAACACTTTTTAAAAATTTTACAAATAATAACTACTAAAATTTATAAATAAAAATAAACAAAATATTATAAACATTTTAAAAACATTATAAAAATCAAATTGATAAAAAACTGATTAACAAAAAAATAAAATCAATAAAAAATAAAAATTTTATATTTTTGCAAAGTTATCCAACAAACTTTAATCCTAATTACAATTAGTGGTGGAGAAAAATACTGAAATTTCCGTATACCACACATATCATACTAAATTTACCGAACTATATCAATTTTCGGTATACAAAAAATTTCAGTATGGTATAATACCGTACCAAAATTTTCAGTATCGATATCGGTGTATGATTATTAGCGAAATTTTCGGTATTCCGTACCAATACCAAAAATTTACACTAAATGGTATGAATATCGGAATTTCGGTATACTGAAAATTTGGTATGAAATTCCAATACGATATTGGTATTAAAAATTTTTATACCATATTCTCTATTTTTATATATTTCCATTTTTTTGTATTATTGCATGTACCCTTCATTTGAAAAAAAAAATATTTGTTCCTAAATTATGAATGTGTTCACAATTAATTGTTAGTACTTTTATTAGTTTTAAATATATAATTTTTATTTTGATCCATATTTTAATACTTTTTAAAATTTTTACAAATAATAACTACTAAAATTTATAACTAAAAATAAACAAAATATTATAAACATATAAAAAAACATTACAAAAAAACTGATAAAAAAATTGATAAAAAACTGATTAATAAAAATAATAAAATCAATAAAAAAATAAAAATTAAAAAAATAATAAATTGAAAAAATACAACTATTATGAAAAAAATAATAAATAAAATTAATTAAAAATAAAACTAAATAAATTTTATATAAAATTAAAATAAAAATATTGATAAAAAATAATAAGCTAAATTAAAAATAAAACTAAATAATAATTAAATAAAATTTAAAAAAATATTGTATTTATAAAAAAATAATAAATTGAATTAATTAAATAAAAACTAAATAAAATTAAAAATATACAAGTATGAGAGCTATTTTTAAACAAAATTAATTTAAAAAATAAAACGAAATGAAAAATAAATAAAATTTAAAAAAATAAAAAGAAGAGGGTAGAAACGTCAATTGGAAGGGAGAGAGAGAGGACGCGGTGTCAGATTTCGGGGAGGGGGGAGCAGCTCTCATATCTTGGCATAATCGACGGGGGTCATGTCACTGTTGACAGTCTCAACACTAAATAGGGATCCAATTCGGTGCTGAAGTAAATAACTTGAATTGGACGACGCATTATAGAGGTAGCCAAGGCAAGATTAATTGGCGGAATAGAGATCTTTGCAAGTCGAGATGTTTGTTCCGAAAACGTTTGGTGTGGAGAATTTAGTCCTGAAGTAGCCAATTCGGCTTCCCAAGCTCTTAAATGACGGCGGTGATCCAGCGTTGCCATCGTTAGTGCATGGGAAAGAATTCACCAAAACAGAGTTGTTGACAAGGGAGCATCCGTTACTTCACACAGTTAAAGAATTCGGGCATCCGCAGATGGAGTTGTTGGCCCACAGGACGCAGATACCTAGACAGCCACATATGTTAGGGAGATCGCAGTTGTTGCTCGACGCCACGAGGTCGTATCGAAGAACGCAGTCGACGGGGACTTGTTCGACGAGAAGCTCATTTTCCAATATCGGTCGGTATGGTCCAGCTTTGCCATGTGGAACCCGTTGGAGGAGAACGAAGCCGGCGGGGGCAAGATCATCCTAAAGACGGCAGTCTTCTAGTCGTCGGTGAGGAGGTAAATCCCTTTTGAGTTGATAGAGAGGTAAGCAACTTGCAAGTTGAAATATATGACGGAGCGTGCGTCGGAGGAGATCGACCAGTAGAATTGCGACGTTATGACCCACTGCAGCACGACGTCATTGATGGTGATGAAGAGGCGGTAGTCAGTGAGGGTCGGGTCATTTTCATCGGCGACTGAAGTGAGCATGGAAGAGAAGAGTAGGAGCGTATCGGTTGGGTAATCGAAGGATGATCAAAGCGAGGCGTTGGCTGCGTCGAGGAGACGGAGCTCACCAGAGGGGAGCAGCTAGAGGGCGGCAGTAGCAGTTGAAAGGCACGGTGTCGACTAGGCAGGCGAGCGATTGGCATAGGAGAGGGCGAGGGCGAACGCCGTGAGGGAGAGAGTGGAGGATGAGGACACGGGGGTGGTAGGGTTGGCGGTCCAAATGATGGTGCTGGAGTAGGCGTGGAGGATGAGAACATGGTATCCAGAGTCCGAGCCGCTAGGCTTGCTGAAGGTGGCTGAGAAGGCGGAGGTCGAGAGGAAGACACTGGGATTGTTGGTGAAGTTAAAGTATGTAACGTAAAAGTTGGGGTAGATGATCTCGGAGGCAATGTCTCCGCCGAGGGAGTGGAAGGGATGGAAGAAGAGGAAGGAGAGGAGCTGGAGATGGGAGGGAACATAGAAGCCATGAAAAAAAAATGATTTTGCTCCTGCAAGTAAATCGGGAAGCATTTTATTAGGAGGGATCCCTATAAATACCTGCCAAGTAAATCAGGACGTACTTTATTGGAAGAATCCCTATAAATTCATTGTAGTGGGAGACAACTACGCGTCCCGGGGCAACATAAAAGTCACAGATGAAAAGGAAAAGGAACAACATAGAAAAAGATAGATTAGAATTGGTCCATAATTATGTCAGTATTGCTGCTATTTTTTATGTGTTTGCAAAGTTATCCAACAAACTTTAATCCTAATTACAATTAGTGGTGGGGAAAAATACTGAAATTTCCGTATACCACACATATCATACTAAATTTACCGAACTATATCGATTTTACGGTATACCAAAAATTTCAGTATGACATTATATCGTACCGAAATTTTGGTATCGATATCGGTATATGATTTTTAGCTAAATTTTTGTTATTTCGTACCAATACCGAAAATTTACACTAAATGGTAGGAATATTTAACGACCCAATTTTCCATGTTTCAAATTCTAAAAGTGAGAGAAGTTTGAACAAAAATAATGTCCAAGCCGAGATTCGAACCGTGGACCTCGAGTTAAGCCAAACCTTAAGCAAACCCGGCTGACCAGGAACCCAGCAGGGCCTGATCAGATAGGAAGTGAAATATATTTAAGGGATAGCATAGAATAAAAACCCTAGGTTATAAAGAGAGGACTTAAGGGATTTTTGGGAATTAACCCAATTCCTTCTTCCTCTCACGCGTCGGCGTTTTCTCTCGGGCGGAAACGCAGCAGGGCTTAGGGCTCCTCTCCGGCGGCCGGCGAAGGGTGTCTTCCGAGATCCTTCCACACCGTTGAGATCCTCTTGTCAAGGAGGAGCCGTAGGCACGAGGAAGAGGTCGAGATCTTCACCCCTCCGAAATCCTAGAAGCTTTAGAGTCTTCTTCTTCGGCTGTGTGTTCAAGAACACGATGTAAGTGCTTCTCACCTGCGGTAGGAGTAGCTTTTGGAGTTTGTTTCTTCTCGTTTTTCCGAAGCATGAAGTAGGGAGCAATGTTTGTTTTGATGTTGCTGCTGAGAATCTCAAAGAAAGGAGATGGATTTGTTTGTTTAGCATTTCAGTTTAGATCTTGTTGGTTTTGAAGTTTCTGCCGTGTATGGAGATTTCGGATTCTTGATTCCTTCTTGATTTCGAAGCATGTTGTAAGGGCAGTGCTCTTGATGTCTGCTGCCGTGAATCTCAAAGAAAAAAAAAGAAAATAAAAGAAAAGATGAATTGTATAGATAGTGAATTAGATGAATCTCAAAGAAAAGACTTTTTATACCTCTATCGAGTAATAGTCTTTTGAAATTTATGTATAGATAGTGAATTAGATGAATTGGTATGAATTAAAAAGTTGAAATAAATATTTTTTAACATAGGGATGGATGCCAAAGTTGAAATTTTACATGTAGATTTTAGGATAATTTATATAATAATATTTTTTTTTTTTTACAAAAGATGACATATATTAAGTATCAAATCAATTCAAATGACACTATAACATTACTCCGTCCTAATACTAATATGAGTTCTCTAGGCCGCACTTGGTCTCTCCTTTTAAATTTTAATATATTTTTATGAGAGTTTTGCTAGATTGTTTCTTTTTCATAAGTCCGTCCCGTCTCCCGTGTTTGCGTAATTATCTCTGATTTCATTGTCCCCCAAACCATAAATTCTAAAACCCTATCCCCTCAGTCCTCCCCCACCCGACCTACCGTGGTCGTCAAATCGCCGCCGTCGCTCTCAGTTCCTCATGAGTCCGTCGGAGGTGTCGCGTCGCCGCTCATCTTTACCAAATCCTGCGATCGGTGTTCCAAGATTCCTACATTCTGAATCGTTTGAGCAACAAATCAGTGAATAAAGTAGTTTGACTGCGAGTGTGGTTTTCTACTCTTTCAACCCATTTACCTTTCGTTGCTGTAAATTCCTTGTTTCGTTACAGTTTTTAGGCAACGCTGCTGTTGACGTTTAATTCCCTTAGCCTCACCCGAGAGAAGACTGTGCTGTATTTCTTCTTACTTTTAAAAGTTGATGGCATCGATGGAGGTGGATAGGGCAGATGGGCGTACTTCCAATCAGCTGAGGCCACTGTCTTGCACTCGAAATGTCCTCCATCGAGCCCATGGCTCCGCTCGCTGGTCACAAGGTAATAATCCTACAAATAAAAGTGATGGCTTCTTTGAAATGCTACAATTTATTCTCTTCTGTTTATGTTTGATTGAATGCCCTTGTTTTTTTTTCATACTAACATCATTTGAGCGGTGGCCATAGTACCATAGTATTCACTCTTCGGCACACATCTTCATACTATTGCTTATATCTACACTCATGGTCTGAATGTATAGCTTGCACTCTTTATTCTTATCTTGATTCAAGAAAGAATATTAAACTAATTATAAATAGATTCTCTGCCATGTGCCTCTAGGCTTTAGTATTTTATGGAAACGGTAACTTCTGTCATCATTTTTTCCACATTGCATATGCTTATATAGTTGCATATTGCTTCAATTTTTGATTAAATTTCCTTGTGAAAGATAGTTTATTTGTTTAGTCAGCTGTAGAATAGTTAGGAATGGCCCGGACAAGAAAAACACGACCAATCTACTTTATGTTTACTTTATTTTAAATAAATGAAATAGATCTCTTGATTGAAGAAGATGTGAAGTGCAAAACGATTGTAATTTATAAATTTGAAAAAGGAAGGTTCTTAAATGAACCCAACTTATTTTCTATTGGTAAGTGTTAAATATTAAATTTCGTTTGCATTTTGTCATAACTATACTTTTACTATGTAATATCTTAAAATATTTTTTTAAATGATGATCACATATGTGCCTTCATAACACATATGTACAAGCAAGACAACATGCTGTCATAGGATTTCTGGACCATTGATTTCTTGTTTTTGACATGTAAGACTCTTAATTCCTTATTTGCACATATTCAAATTATATTCCATGAAAATTGAATTTACAAGTAAGTTTCATTTAAAATAACGTGCCAATTTATTTTCTTATTAATTTGATGAACACCTATTCCATTATTTTTTTTATTAAAGACGATGAAATTTATGGAAACTCATATCCTGCGTGGGCATTTCAGATAAGGCAAATTGTACAATTTACACTTTGTATGATATGATTCATTCAATTTGTTTGTAAAATGATATATATATATATAGAGAGAGAGTCTTAAAAGAATTGTGCCAATCTAATTCAATTCAAGATGTTTTGATGAAAATTTGTTTTTTACAATTAAGGGGAAAATGAACATAAAGACACCAGCAATTAAAAGTAAAACTAAGATTCAAAGTTAAATCAAAGCCATTAAAGGAGAAAGGATAAATCTTCTACCATATGATCGAAGTAGAAAAGTTGAAGAGAGTGGAGACTTATACTGACCAATGGAAATAAAAGAGAAAGATGTAGTCAAATTGGACTATATATTCAACACTGACTAGGAAGAAGCCATCTTGACAAATCAACATCCAAGAAGACATTGAGGATAGAAGCAATGGTGTATGATAAGTTTTGTTGCTTCTATCATTTTCCATTCCTCATTTCATGTAGCATTTTGCCCTCCTTTTTTTTTCTTTAAAACCAAGTGATAATCATTGAGACTTGGAATTGTGAAGATGAGGGTGGAGTTTAGGATAATTTTATTAAGTTTAGAAGCATTTTGCAATCTATTACGTATTTTATTTTTTAATAAATGAATTTTACACTAATTTGTACATTGTGGATAATAGAAGGGGAGTCTTGACGCAACGGTAAAGTTGCTGCCGTGTGACACGGAGGTCATGAGTTCGAGTCTTAGAAACAGTCTCCAAAGTAGGGTAAGACTGATAACAATAGACCCTTTCCCGGGATCCTGCATTCGCAGGAGCTTCGTACACCGGGCT
This sequence comes from Zingiber zerumbet, assembly GCA_037833815.1. NCBI lineage: Eukaryota > Viridiplantae > Streptophyta > Magnoliopsida > Zingiberales > Zingiberaceae > Zingiber > Zingiber zerumbet. The sequence goes on along the minus strand of JBBMJZ010413105.1, from coordinate 4,079,686 downwards.
ATCCTTTTGTACATTGTGGATAATGTAAAAATATCTTAAGTCATGATATGCAAACTCATGAAAATGGTTCATGATGTTACCTCAATCTGACAACTTTTGAAAACAAGAAACTTTGTAAATTAAATTTGAGAAGTCTATTTCCCTGAGAAATTATCTTTGACTTAGGTGACCAGAGTTAGTGATAGGAAAATAGGTTAACATCTTTCAGGAATAAGGTTTCATGCATTGCTTTACTTAACTCTAGCTTGTTGCATTTGACCTATGATCCTTTTATTCCCTGAGTTGGAAATGCCAACTTAGTTTGGTTTAGTTGTAATACTGGAGGGGATTTGGGATGTTTAACATTACTTCTATTTATACAAGAAATTGACAACAATTTTGTTAATCTCACAGATATTACAAGTATAATCATTCTAATTCCTCAAGGTGATGCTTAGTTGTTTCTTATGTCCATCTTGCTTGCAATTTCATATGAAGTTTTTTTACAAGACTTTTTGTTAGTTCATTCATATTCAAATTTGTTTTCTGAGTTCACTCAATTTTTTCCTTATAAAATGTATGCTTTCATGTTATTGTGGATTGTATGAGATGGTTGTAGTATTGTAGACTTTATATTTTAAGTTGTACACTATTATATATGATTTGGATGCAATATAGTTGGTACAATCTTCAATTAAAGACTATTCATTAGTTACTTTTTTCTTCCTTATTTACTAGGTGATACAATCGTGTTGGCTGCAGTATTTGGACCAAAAGCTGGAACTAAGAAGGAAGAAAACCCTGAGAAGGCTTCTATTGAAGTTATATGGAAACCTAAAACTGGTCTGATAGGTATGATAATTAAAACAATAACAATAATCCGTGGTGAAATAAAGTATTGAATATTGTATTTGTGGCATGGCATAATTGGCTCTTATTTTTTTATTAGAATAATTGAATAGCTATGATATCAACTAATAAGTAGATATGTAGTTCTACATAATTATATAACAATGAACTAAAATTCTTAGGCATATATGTGGAATGTGGGATGAGCAGAGCTACATGGATGGGTATATACACTCATACATGTGAAACTCAAAAACAATGTACTAAAATACTGAGCCTTAGACTTGCAGTGTATGTATACACACATACATATACTCTATTTTTCCATGTTGTAACTATTTGTCCTGTATGAACACTTAAATCGTGCTCCAGGAAAAGTGGAAAAGGAATATGAGATGATTCTGAAGAGAACTTTGCAAAGTGTATGCTTGTTGACTATCCATCCAAATACGACAACCTCTGTCATTGTTCAGGTCAGATAGTCATCTATATTTTAAATGAGTACTTTTTTTTTTCTTTGGTAGGTTGTGCATATCTTCAGCATTATATTTCAAATGGAATGTGGTTTTCTTTAATATAAAGCTTAGGAAGGATATATAAACTTAATGATAATTTTACACAAGAGTATATCTATCATATTGCATAAATACTTTAAAATGCTTTTATGAACCTTGTAGCTAGTAGCTTCTTTTCTTCATAGATTGTTTGAATTGCATATATTTCATGAATGATCAATTGATTCTTTTGTTCATTTAAATGAAAAGATAAGGGTTGTAGAGAGGGAATAACCCTAATACAATTGAAGTTTGCCATGCCAAAATGTGGTGTGGACTGGCCCAATTATACTAATGTGTTTTAGTCATAAAAACAAAATGACTTCAAATTTCTTTCTATAATATGGGCCATTCAATTTCAAGTTTAATAATCTAATGGCTTTGACCAATGTAATTCCTCTAACTTGTGTTGATAATTGTTTTAGGACCTTGAAGAATTTGGTGAGAGGGGGATACAACATTAGCAATATCAAACACCACATTAGCATAGCAAAAAAGACAAACAAATGCAAGACAATACTGACAAATTGATATAATGTGGTTTGGAACTCTCTTTCTTATACTATGGTTTATAATTTGTTGATGAGTCATTCCAAAAAGACCACTAGCTTTCTCCTTTTCGTATAGCTTTTAAGGTGGAGAAACCTCTTATAATTATTTTCTTACAAATATTTACAATAAAGGAAAACAAACACATAAAGCTAACGAGTATAAGAGTAATTTAAAAAATTTAGATATTTTGCCAGCCTTTAAACATTCCTCTTGATCCTCCTTTTATAGCCTTCAATCTTCTGCAACTTCATTTTCCGTTGAGCTGGGTTATTGCTGATCAGGATCCACCATCATCAATAGATTGTGTTTCGATCACTCAAGCTTGCACTTTGCCAACAACTACCATAGTTGACTAGTTTCGACTAGTTTCCAGAATGAGTTGATTGATCCATTGTAGCCTCTAGGTCATCCGACCATTGTAGCACCAACCTGTTAGATAAACGACTCCCAACTTTCTCATTGTCTAGGATTAGTCAACTTAATTCAAACTCAATTAGTTGATTGCCCAATTAACTAGGCTTCAAACATAAACTAACTGTTCATGAGCCTCCAAGATTGTGTCAATTCTTTAGTCGGCTTAGCTCATCAGTCGATTGGATTCTAACTTTAGTCATTGACCAAAATCCACCAATTTGTAGGATCTAATTTAATGCTAGAGGGGAAGTGAATAGTGCTTACGAATTTACGAGTGATAGATTGACAAGCAAGATTTAACTTTAACTTGTCATGCGATGTTTAGCAACTAACTTTATCATGCAATATCTCAGCCAAGTTTAGCAAAACAAGTATTCAATTATTAGTAAGATTTTGAGCATGCGTTGACCACAAGTAAACCAATAATGCTAGAAATAAAGACAATACTAAATAGAGATTGACACGTGCAGTTTCAAAATAAAGTTGATTCTTATTTAGAATCTTCTTTCTAGAAAGTCTCTAGAGGTGGAGAAACCTTAAAAAACGAATTTAAAAATTATAGCACAAATATAGACAATGTATGACAACAATTAAATTAAAAGAAATTACAAACAAGGTCGCCTTTCGAAGTTAAAGCGCAGAGTTAGCACGTCATCACAATAGAACGAAGAGCACAATGAACACACAGAGAGTAATCGAGAGAGATTTTGTTTCCAAAAACTTTGCCTCGTGCTCCTTTATATAGAGCTCTATCGATGCTGACGTGACAAGTCTTCGGTTGACTAGAAACCTCTCCGGTTGACTAGAACCTCTCTGAACGACTGATAATGCCGACGTGACCGTACTTTTATCTGATAGATAAACTTTATCTGATAGATAAACTTTATCTGTAGGTACTGATCGGAATCACTTAGGTTGACTGGAGCTTGGTCAAATCCCGATCTTGACCTTCTCGCTTGAATGATAAACTTGTATACAGGTCGCCTCGAAGCCATATTCGGATGCGAGGTTGCCTCGCTGACTCCGGTCACTTAGAACCTTCCAATTTTGTCACTTGAGGTTTATCCCCAGCTAGCCGCCCGAAATTCCTTCGGGTCGCTTGAAACCATCGAATAAGTGCTCCCCTGTCATTTTTACGCCTAATCAGTATGATAGATATGTTTATGTTACTTGTACGTACATTAGTTAGATGTTCAGCTCCAACTAACCCATCTAGACTTAGTTTCACAAGATTCAGCTCCCAGCTAACTTGCTTGGGCGATGCCAAGACCTGAACTCCACTCCTCTTGGACTTGAATTCACCAAGTTTCCAACTAGGGTTTCCGTGCCTAGTTTCCAACAAGGTCTTCAGTTGCCTTGTTCCACTAAGACTTAGTCTCTACCTTACCCTGCTAGGACTTTCTGATGCCTAGTCCCATTAAGTCTTAGTCTCTACCTAGCCCCGTTAGGATTTTCTAATGTTTAGTTCTACTGGGTCAATGCCTTTACCTGCAGTTGCAAATTTGATAGAATTGTTAGATCACAAACAACTCTAACTTTAAACTCAGTTATATATCAAGACCTATCAAAACTAGGTTCGATATGGTATTCCTAACACCAACACAAATGATTGCCTAGTCGACTAAGCACTAAACAAAAACATTTTGTTCGCAAGCCACCAGTCAACTTGAGTTGACTCCTTAGTCAATTGAGATTCTATTGGGAACACCCTATAGATGACTAGATCCTCGACTATAATCATCCTAATGAATGATTGTCTTTGGGTAAGTTGACATCTACCCTTGTCCAAGGATACAA
>JBBMJZ010413105.1:4009761-4029364 GCA_037833815.1 Zingiber zerumbet | reverse complement strand
TTTTTTTGGTATCCCATTTTTTATGTGATCAAAGGAGGAGAAGGGAAGATTAAGTCTAGGGGGAGGTAGTATAAAACTTTTTTAATTTTTTTGCATTTTATTGCAAATTTATTGTCTTTGCTTTATATTGGTTTACCCTAACTTAACATGGGTTGCTCTCATCAAAAAGGGGGAGATTGTTTCTACCCCAAGGTAGTTTTGATGTGATCAAATAAGTTAGGCTAGGTCCTGTTGTGTTTAACCCTGTGTCTAAGTGTGCAGGAGCTTAGGAGCACAGGACGTCGAGCAAAAGACGCAGCTAGCGAGAATGACGGCACGGGAGAGAACCGACGGGCTCGGTACGTCTGAGGGATAAGGTGTTGCGAAAGAGTACTCTGGCGAATGAGAAGGGAGCGTGCGGTGTTTCCGAGGGACGAGAAGCCGGAGCGGAAGATTGCTCGAGGAACAAAAGACGCAGCTGTTTGAGGGACAAAAAGCTGTGGAAGAGTACGCTGGCGGACGAGAAGGAAGCACGCGGCGATTCTGAGGGACGAGAAGCCAGAGCAGAAGTTTGCCCGAGAAAGCAGGAAGTTGGGTTCGGGTGAGCCCTATTTCGGATGGCCGAAATCACCCAAGTGAGCGGAGTCGGAGCGGAAGACCCGGACCGAGGTGAGCGGAACCAAAGAAGGAGGCCCGGACTGGTCCGGGCACCTAAACCTGGTCGGATTCCCTGGACTAAGTCCGGGGCGCTCGGAGCCGTCCGGGTGCTCGAAACCCAAGTTTTAGCAATTTCGACGTGGCGTTTGACCGCTGCATCAGGGATTGAATTCTATCCCATTCCAAGCGCCTGGAATCCTTTCAGGTGCTCCGAGCAGGGCTATATAAACAGCTCTGCTCCCAGAAGCTAACAACAACAAGAAATACAAGAAACAACACTTGTGCGCTTTTAGTATTCTGTTTAGCTTTGTTTCTATGCGTTCATTGCTGTAAAGAGACTTCTCCGCCTGAAGGAGATTTTTAGTGCATTTTAACTTCTTTGGATTAACAACCTCCCCGGTTGTAACCAAGTAAATTTTCGGTGTCTCTTTCTTTTCAGTTTCTTTATTATTCTGTTATGCAAGTGTTACTATCTCATTTACCCTTTATTCTCATATGTAATTAAGGTGGATTAATAGTGACAAATAAATACCATCCGTACTTATTGATTTATCTTTGTTTGTAACTTGTCCTACTTATCTGAGTAAACTCACTTCCCCATCTTGTGTTTGTTTTCACTTTCCATTGCATGTTGCCAGTTCATATGCTCTTTGACAGGTGCATGTTTCTTAAAATGCCTTCAAGAATCCATTAAACAGAATGCTTAAGAAAAATAGAGGTTAGATATTTCATCTAGAGATCTAACAGTCTGCTCAATAAATATCTTTTTCTTGAAAAAAATAATTCAACATCCGGAACACTTGCCATACCAAATGTGTCTTCCCAGTCATTACTAGAAAGCTCGTAATTTTGGTTAAATATTTGAATCAGGTACACTCTACTAAACTCCTAGACATAGGCAACTAAAGAAGTTGCTGAAGTAATAAATATCACTGGGGCATTACATGCTGCCATTCATATGTGGTCTAATGTCATGATTAAAAAGTTTCAGTAAAATAAGGAAAATATCCTTGCAAACTTTAGGTACTTTTTGTTTTCCATAAAAATGAAGTCTGCTTATTTGGTCACTTACTGTAATTCTTTCATGTTCTCCTTATTTGTCCTTTCAGGTAGGATATTCTTCACCATCACAATCTGGAATAATGCACGACCTTAATCTTTCATTGCCCCAGGTATGTGTTTCATTCTCACATGGGCACCTAATTATGAGTAAAGAAAAGGAGAAACAACTTACAGATGCAGTGTTAGAATCAAATAGAAAGAATTTTTAGTGGTTCACAAATGGCGTGAGCATTGTCTGTAGTGGGATAAATGAACAGTAGTTGCTAGCACAATTTTATATCACATATTCATATGTTATTCTTGGCTCTGCAGTACTCTCTATTTGGCTCAATATTGACAATTGGAGCAATGATAGGTGCTATATTCAGTGGAAGGGTTGCAGATCTAATTGGAAGAAAAAGTGTAAGTTAAAACTACATCTATTTTTTCCTCAATGCTGGATCCATATCAGAGAATCCACGATTACATAACTGATGCATTACTTATTCATGACTATTGCAGGCAATGGCAGTTTCAGATTTTCTTTGTATTACTGGATGGATTTTTATTTTCTTAACAAAGGTTCTTCCCTGAGTATGAAATTGAGGCTTTATGTCACTTTTTTTATTAGTGTAAATTCACCAAGAAGCATGAAGCCTGCAAAAGTAGTCATGTAGGTTTCATTCTTAGACACTATGCTTGTGTTTTGAATGATCACTGATTATCATGAGCTTATTACCTGTTGTAAGGGTATCTGGTTGCTTGATATTGGAAGATTATTAGTTGGATGTGGCATCGGTCTTCTTTCCTATGTGGTAAGCTCAAGCCAATATGGTTTTCTGAATAAAATTAGAAGCTTTCTCGTTCTCATTTTTATTTTAGTCAAAAATTGCCATGACACATCCATCTTTATGTGGAATATAAATATAGTCTGACATATCCAAAAATATGTCACTATATCCTCATCGTTCAAGATAATTTGATTATGCTATAATTGGTTTCTTTCATGATAAATAGTTATGGGTGTAGACACTAGATTGTTATTCTTTAGCCCAAGGTTTAAAATTTTGGTTCTGTTGATTTGTATCATCTCAAATAGGTATTATCTTGATGTCCAGCTGTGTTGATGGTCAGCATGGACCAATAGGGTCTGTATTGTGCTGAGATAGTTTTGGACTGATCCTGCTCTTTTGATCTCCTCCCATTTGATTTATTTACTTCAAAAAACAAGAATGGTAAACAAGAATATAACATTTTCATAGTCAATTGAATTAACTTTTTCTCTTGAATGACGCAAATATCAAAATCATCTCAACTTATAGCATACCTTACTAGTGACTGTGTTTCTACGAATTCCTTCTTAATAGGAGTTTTAATCAGAATGAGCGTCTTGCATTGGATGAGCATAATGCTTTTGCTTGCATGATGATATTTGAATTGGTTAATCTACATATTTATCATTATACTCTTGTTTGTCAACGAAGGTTAGACTAACACAATTGGACCTGTGACAAGCACAATTATAGGATATGGATACAAGTAGATCTCAGATCTTTGATTTGATTTGATTTATCACCGTTTGTTGTAGCCAAACCATAGTAGTAGGAACACCAAGTATGATGAATTTCAATGATGGGTTTAAGCTGAGCTTTATCAATGATTGTACTTGTTATAACAAATTTGTCTCTCTTACAACATACACATATGTTTATTTTTATGCATATATTTGTGAAGTTTAGTTGTTTTCCAAATGCAGGTCCCAGTGTACATTGCTGAAATAACACCAAAGAGTTTAAGAGGAGGATTTGCTGCACTTAATCAGGTAATGGAAGATGGTTTCTGAAGCTGGATAGTACAGAGTTAAATTTAAGCATCATATTATTTTAACAAAATTCTAGTGCAGCTAATGATATGTTGTGGAGGGTCACTAGCTTACCTGTTTGGAACTGTTTTCACTTGGCGTATTCTTGCAATTATAGGTAAAACTATTAACATCTGAAGAAAAGATAGTTTTTATCCTAATTTGATATTGCAGAGTTAATATTGGGAATTGTTGAATCATTTGAGAAGATTCATGCCGCTAAAAATCTAGCAGTTTGGGATTTGTAAACTAGTTATATGTTCTACATAGACGTGTAATCTAGATTGAACTGGTCATTGTTATGTTATATAGGGCTACAAAAAAGGCCTATCTTTCTGATTATTGATCCCTATCAAAAGCATATTAGCAAACAGCCATTAACAACTTCTTCGGACCCACATTTTGAAGATTAACTACCTGTCGAGTAGAGATCCACTTCTCCTTTGGCTGCAATTATTCATGGCTTGGCGTATGCTTGTCTAAAAATTGCCAATGAAGACTGCAACCTGCACACAAGTGACAATACTGCACTATTTATTACACTGAACTACCTTACTTTTTACCTTCAACTTAGTAGTTGCCTCTTTTAGTTTTTAACTTTTTATCTTTTGCCTGTATGAACACTTAATTGGGGTGTGCTTTTGTGTGTTGGTTTTACTAGTTTCTACTGATAGCTTGTACTTTTTTCACATAATGAATGCATTAGGTCTTCAACCTCATTTCTTTCCTAACAAGTGTATCTTGAAGTTGATTGACCTAATATTTTCTGCTTCAGGTACATTTCCATGTTTTCTGCAGTTAATGGGTCTCTTCTTAATTCCAGAATCTCCGCGATGGCTGGTTAGTAAGTTGAACATCAATTACAGTTTTGAAGTGAAACTAATATTCAGTCCTAAGTTTTTTTTTTTTTTGATAAGAAAAAATTTTCATATCATAATTCAAGAAATGTTTATAGTGGTTACTTATGATTAACGCAACATCAGATCAGAGTACACCCCTAAGACCTGTATACATGTATACACACACTCCTTAATATCCTCTCAACATTTAATTGCTCAAAGATACATTTATTTCTAGCTCTCCATACATGGTGTATTAATGAAGACAACACCAAGTATCAAGCCTTCGTTAATACCCTATTTCCACGGTAACATCTCCCAAACCCTCTTTGAGCCCATTTGAAAGAGGATATCTCGTGTCGCATATGGATCCTATCTCTTACTCTCCTCCATAACTTAGCAATAGGGGGACACCCAAAAAATAGATGCTATTGTGTTTCTAACACTTGCCGACAAAATGCACACCGCTTATCCTCCAATTACTCATGCCTGTCTTTAGTGCGAAGACGCCCCAAGGCCAACATCCAGTAAGTGGTAGTATGACTAGGCTGCAAGTAAGTTTTGCACATCGCTCGCGCCCATGCCTTCATAGGACTGGGACATCTAAAGAAATCATATGCCCGTGCCACTCCACCATTCATTCAGGCTTAAATACATAGGCCTCGTCCCCTCAGGACGGTCTAGTGACTAGCACATGAGGTGTTGCCACCATGAGATCTGGGGTTCGAATCTCAGGAAAGCAGAGGTAAATGCCTCCCTTATGTGTTAGTTAGTATTCCAAAGGCTAGTAGCCGCCCGTGATTTACCTCCTCCGTGTTGGCCCTGGGACGAGTTGGCGGGGGCGCTGGGGGCGAGCGTATTCGTCTTTTGCCACCATAAGTACATAGACCTCAATGGATTCCTTATTTCACAACTAAGAGTTAGAAGTGTTAATGAGTATTAAACTATAGTTTGTCAAAGAGTATTCATACCTCAATGAATTTATTTTCCATCCACTCTTCATAGTTCAAGCTGTTATAGTTGTAGCAAAAGATGGAATATGCCACCCAGCAACCCCACACGGTCGGTCCCACTGCCATATGTGAGGAGGTAAATTGAGAAGCTACAGTTGGCCATTGGGGGGCATTTTTCTCGGCTTTGCTGAGATTCGACCCCTTGCCCATTGTAGCAATATCTACCCCGTAGTAGCCAATTCAACCATGCCCTGGTGGCTAGTTCAAGTTGTCATATGGTAGCAAAAAGTGAAATTCATCACCCCAACGACCCCACACGGTTGGCCCCACAACCATCTATGAGGTGGTAAATTGGGAAGCTGTAGTTGACCAGTGTGGGGAGGGCTTTTTTTCCTTGGATTTGCCTAGATTCAAACCCTTGCTCTATAGTAGCAACTTTGCCCTTCACTAGCCAACCCAACCTTGCGCCGGGGGCTAGTTCAAGGTGCTATAGAAGTATAGGTTGGTGCTCTAGAAGTAAGTGGCCATTTCATCAAACTTATGGTGGTTTTTACAGACCTAAACTACTTAGGATCACCCTAATACCTATTTGATATAAAGAATGAGGGGCTATAAGTACAGAATGAGACAAAACAATTAAAATGATTTATGTGATGATCTTTAGGGGAGAAAAACCATTAACAAAAGAATTTAAAAGTTTGGTACGGTTATTTTGAAAATTCATTTTAAAAAAATCCATTATTTCAAGTAATTTGGTTTGGTTGCGGTTTTAACACTCCTAATTCAGTTAAACTGAATAAATCTATATTATCAACCGAACCGAGCAGCATCATAGTGGTGCTATGATGCTGGCACCATAGTGTTGGTTTTTTAAAACCGGCACTATAGTTCAGTTAATTCGGTTTTCGACCAGATTAGTTGATATTTTGTCCAGTTAGTTCGAAAAAAATTTGGTTTTTTTGGTTACGATTTAATCGGTTGGTTTGGTTTTGAACCGATTGCTTAGCCCTACTTCTATCTAGCATTGCAATTTGATTATCCAATTGTTCTACAGATGTATCTAGTCTAACTAATATGTCCACCTCTAAGTGTTGGCAACCTAGCAATTAACAAACCATTCTAAAATGCCTTAATTTCACTAGTATGGACCTAACCTGCTTGACTTAAGGGTCTAAAATTGAGCGGTCAGATATCACAACACCTCAGTACATGCACTTCAGCAACTCCTCGATACATGCACTTCCTCTACATGATATCTCTACACACTCTAGAAGGAGTAAACATATACTTCAGAAGTGTCAACTGACATAACACTTCAAAAAAATTTATTGAGTAGGCCAGATACATTTGAGTGGCACAATAGTAGGCAAAAGACAAGTGCAATCAACTCTTTGCTAATGCACCCCATAGGATAGCTGCTGTAATGTACACCAACCAAATAGGAAATAGCTGTGTAAGATGTTAATGCTCAAAAGAGACTCCGTTAAATTATTAGACAGGTTACCATATACGATGATCCTACAGAAGCTTCACCTCAAAATCTCACATCATGCATAAAACACAAAGTGATACTATCTGTGTCTGGTCCTCTTAATGATCTTTAGTCAACTATGTGAGACTCACTTAGAAAAACACTGAATTCATTGACCAAGCCCTTTGCATGGATTGCTTTCTTTGACACATCTAATATCACCTGTCTTAGTAAACAATAACTATAGCCTATAGAGAGCAATGCCTAACAATATCATATCTACTAAGCGCGAACATCATCTTTTCGTGATCTTGTTTGGATCTGCTGCAAGATAGATCAACCCTACATAGCCCTGTAGATCATTCTTGATCTGCCAAATTGCAAACATTCTTCTGTACTTTCTTGTTGCTTAATCTACTCCAATGCCTATCAGTGTCGCTTCCCTAGTTTCATCATCTGTGTATGCTAATAATGGCTATATGATCTATTTTTAACCTGATTATGACATATATCATACTCCTAACACATTAACCATAATGGATGGGTGCATTCATTCAATCTCCTGAGACGATTATGTACCACGTTTATTAGTTTGAATTCTTTCTAATAGTGCATTGAATGACATCTGGCATTATATAATTTTAATACCTTCTTGATGTAGTGTTGTTAATCAAGTAACAACTTGCCTAAGCTCCACTCCATATCTGTTTCAAATATTCATGTCAAAAGTCTTCTGTACACAATGAAAAATTTTCACTTCATTATTTATAGACAATAATCAATATGTAGTACTGAAGGGAAGTCTTGGCGGAACGACTGTGTGACCTAGAGGTCATAGGTTTGAGTCATGGAAATAGCCTCTTGCAATGCAGCATAAGACTGCGTATAAAGACCTTTCCTCGGAGGAACCCACATTGGCGGGAGCTTTGTGCACCGAGTGAAACAATCTCTTGCAATGCAGGGTAAGCCAGTAAGGCTGCATACAATAGATCCTTCCTCGCGATTCCACATTGGTGGGAGCTTCGTGTAGTTGTCCTTTTCTTAAATCAATATGTAGTACTTAGTAGATGAGCAAGCCACCATCTAGTTTCTTGAGAGACCAACCTTCATAATTGCTTGTGTTGAACTAAAGTGAATATAAAATAGTTAAATCTTTTGTCCGCTGCTCAGAGATTGTTTCGAGCAATGACATGTTAGCTTTCTTACCAAGTTTTCTTCACTCTCAATCACAAGGCTTTCTGATTGTTACATGTAGATTTCCTTGAGATCAGGATAAATGACCATTGAATTTAACTCATGGTATTACTGTACCTCTTGAGAACATGTTATCCCTTGTACATCATTGGCATGACCCAAGTGGTCCCTTTCCCATGGATGGGATAGGATTCACTTAGTGAGGAGACAACCCCATCGATGATAAATTGTTGATCATTGACCCATGTTGTCGTAGCATTAAAAATGTGTGAGATGTCTCACAACCTAATACTAGTTCCAGCATTGAGCCCAATAATGGCACAATGGCCAGTAATGCAAATAATAATAATTAACATGGCATTATAAAAGAAACAGCTAAAGATATCTCTTCAACTCATGAAAACATAAGTAGAAGAAACAAAAAGGAGAATATAATGAAGAAAACCTTGAGAAGTCCGACTGAGTAACTCCTTGAAAGTCCAACACCAACAGCATAGTATGTCTTAGGGCATTGCTTAATAACTTGATCTGGCTCAATTAGCACTGACCTCAGGAGAATTTGGAGGCAGGAGCAAAAGGGATTGTATGTATGAAATCAAAAGGGTAAGTAACAAATAGGTAATTATATGTCAGTGTAGTTTGAACTCTTCTATTAATTAGCTCACTTTGATAATTACAATAATGTCTTAAACCAATATTCTAAAAATAATATTGTTTTTTTAAGGATATTCTAAAAATAGGAAATATCTTATTCAACTACTCTTGTCTCGTCACCTTCCCCTTTGAACAGATTTTATCTTGAGTGTTGAACAGATTTTATCTTGTTACCATATGGATCCAACAATTGCATTTCCTAGATTAACATCCTTTTTGAGTTCTTATGTTTAGCAATACTTGGTTCTCAATCTTATACACATTCTGCAGAGAGAGCTTATTATTACTTTTCTATTGTTACACGTTAAATTTTTTAAAACAAAAATAAAGTAGAAATACAGGTGTCTTCCTAGCAGTGATTGAAGTTTTCAAGATTCTTCCGTGCTAAGGCTTAGCTAAATGTTGTCAGGGATAGATTATTGGTTTCAAATATCAAAATGTAAGGACATCAAACTTTACTTGGCATTGAAGTACAAGTTCAAACTCTTTTTGCAGGCTATGACTGGTAGTCATCAGGAGTTTGTAGCTGTCTTAAAAAGGCTAAGGGGAAAACACTCTGATGTTTCTCAAGAAGCACAGGAGATAATGGTACTATATTTGACCTCAAATGGTTACATAGCATATAATAGCTTCTGGAATATAAGAATGATCTAACATTGGCCATTTAGGAGTTCACAGTAAGTCTTCAACAGCTTCCTCAGTCCAGCATGGTGGACTTGTTTCAGAAGATATACCTTCATGCAGTCATTGTAAGGTTCTTGTTCAGCAAAACTGGTCAATGCCCTAAGTTATCTTGATATTTTCTCGTTCAAATTTATTAACCAGGTCGGAGTTGGCCTTATGATACTCCAACAATTTGGAGGAGTTAATGCTATACACTTTTATGCAAGTGAAATATTCGTGTCAGCAGGTAAAGTATTAATGTCCCTCCAAACTATAATTGTGAATTTAACTGTATTGCCTCATCCTAGACCAAATAAATGGGATTTCTATTCTTTTGTATTTGTTTTATCCAAAGTTTTTTTTTATGATTCTTATTTTTGAGAATGAAACTATTGTGGTTCTCTATGAAGGCGAATCCAAGCCATCATATTCCTGCGGCCTTTGGAGCACAGGATGCATCCTTTAATGCACAGTCTAGAATGGGTCCAAAATTGTTTATTCGTCATACTTCCTTAAAATTTGGCATCGTCAGTCAGGGTCATTTAAAATTTTGCTTCTGAAAATTTAGAAGCAGTATTTTCATTTTCTTGAGAAGAATGTGATGAATGCACTGAAAGTCCTAAACTAGTGGCGGCGGCAGCTATTTTTTATATGTAAATCTTCATAAATTGATATAACTAAAGAAACTCAAACTAAATTATTATTTTTGAGTTTGAACCTTTTCAAAAAGTTAATATAATACAAATTTTCCATGCCTCCTTTTTTTAAAAGAAAAGTTGAGAGACATAATCACAAATGCACACAAACTCTATGATCTTACCAGGTTATTCATCTGGTAATACTGGAATGATTGCAATGGTTGCAGTGCAGGTATATCCTTTATGAAATTTCTGTTTTCTTTATCAAATACATTATAACTGAATTGCTAGTTGCAGATTCCAATGACTACATTAGGCGTGATTTTAATGGATAGATCAGGGAGGAGACCACTTCTAATGGCAAGAAAATATAAGCAATATATCTCAGCTCAGATTTCTCTTTCCTTCTCCATAAAAATGATCTGCATATTAACTCATGTCTTTACCACTATTGATTTCAGGTTTCTGCCGCAGGAACGTGTGTAGGTTGTTTCCTCGTTGCGATAGTATTCCTATTGAAGGTCTTCACTTGAATCGAGAACTCTCTTTATTAATGTCAAAAAAGAAATCTCATTCATTTCTCAAGTGCAACAGGACCATGACTTTCCAAAGGACTTGACCACCGCGCTTGCTCTGGGTGGCATTTTGGTACTTCAATCTTGTTTCATTATAACTTTTCTTTTAAATTCTATTTATATTATTCAGACTGGCATTTTGTTTCTTCATATCAGATATATACTGGATCGTTCTCATTGGGTATGGGGGCAATACCATGGGTTATTATGTCAGAGGTGATTTACTTGAACAAAAGGAACTGAAAATTAAGGGTAATTTTTAAAATGCCCTCCAATGTTTAACATCCTTTTCAAAATACCTCTTGAAATTTTATAAATGTCAAAATGCCGTTTTAAGGTTTTTATTGATTTTGATATAAAATAGAAAATTTAGAAGGCATTTTGGCATTATTAAAACTTTGAGGAGTAGTTTAAAAAGTATTAAAAGTCGGGAGCATTTTAAAAATTACCTAAAAATTATTGTTATTGAAGCAGCTTGTCGTAATTGAGACTTTGGTCGCAGATATTTCCTCTGAACATGAAAGGAACCGCAGGAAGCCTTGTGACCTTCGTTAGCTGGGCTGGTTCATGGGTTATCTCATTTGGTTTTAACTTTCTCATGGTGTGGAACTCAGCAGGTAATTAAGCATACTAGGTACTTCCATTTTTTGCTGGAATTTTTCAAAATTTTAAAAAATATTCTCAAAACACGAGTAGGAATTTAGTTCTACATCTAAATTTTAGACGAAGTTTAGGTCATTTAAATATCATCTGCCTGCAAAGTTATGTCTTTAAAAAGTGAAATGAGTTAAGCCACCATATATCTTTTGATTTGGGAGGAAGCTTGTGATATTTAATTATAGATGTACTTATAGAAATTATGACGCAGACGTACATGAGGTGCAATATAAACACTTTATTGGCACATTGCATTTTGCACCTAAGTCAAAAGTTTAATTTACCATATATGATTGTCTGTATGGCTGATTCACCAGTTAGTATTATGCACTAACTTATTTCAACCCAAGTGGTGCAAGCTAGTGGTCTAATACTTTGAGTGTGTGATTTTAATTGTTTAAGTGATCTAAGTACCCAAATAAATATGGATGAGTATAGCTCAAGAGACATACCTCAACCAAGGAGTATGGAGTTGTTGGATTAAGGGTCAATTATGGGCTAGGTAAACTCGAATTCAATTGAATTCATAGTCAACCTCACTTCACAGTTGTGGTTCTAACATACAGCCATCATATTTGTTTACTTCAACTTAACAGATTCCTGAATGGCGAACTCTTTCTAGCAATGCAAATCACATAAGAGTAGCGATCATGTCACTCAAAAAAAGGTAGCCTGGTGCACATAGCTCCTACCAATGAGAAAATTATTCGAACCTTAGTTGCTCATCAGTGGTGGGGTGAATTAAGCTTAAAGAAAGATGACTGCAAGTTGGAAAACTATATTTCTGATTTGAGGCAATACCATTTTTCTACATTCATAAGGTGTTTTTTCCCGTAAGAGAACATCTTGATGATCAAAGAGATGGGAAGTCTTATCATATTAGAGAGGTTGGATGATTACAATTTTAAGTGATGGCAAAGAGGATGCATCTTCTTACAACTTTGAAGGTCGTCTATGCCCTCAACACTCCCAAGCTTGACAATGGAGAAACCTCTAGAGTCAACATGAGCAAAAGGCAAATGGGAGAACAACACTCTCATGTGTTGTGACCACACCCTCAACTCAATGTCAAACCATATTTTCAACATATACCAACATCATACACTGGAAAAGGAATTTTAAAATAGATTAAAAAAAAGTTTACATTCAAAAATGTAGAAAGCAAAAAAGTTCTGAGTAATTCTATAAGTTGTGTAAGGAGGTTTATTATTTTCTCAAAAAGTTGGAAAACACCAAAGAGGAATATTGGAAGCTGGAGGATCCCCTTAAGTCAAGTTTAAAGTACCACTAGATTTGTGCACTTTAGGTGGGTGAAGTTCAACGATGTTTCTAAACTGGGTGAATCGTGGTTTTTTCCCGGCATTGTAAGTCACAAAAGAGCAAATGATCTCCTGATCTTCTAAAAGAAATTTATCAATCTTAATTTTACATCATTAATAGAGGCAAAACAAACCTCAAGGAAAAAAATTATACACTTCTGGATTATTCAATTACTTTGAGTTAATAGGCTATCATTTCAATCCTATTGACAGTAACATTTTCTGTCATTTTACATAAAAGTGAAAAAAAATCCCATAAAAATTCTTATTGATTAAAAAAAAGGTCTAATGAAGCTTACTTTCATTAAAAAAGGAAGTCTATTAAAACTTCACGAAGATAGTTCTGATTTTGCCCTTATGTGTAACCAAAATATAATTTTTTTATATATTTTTTAACGAATCATGATTCTCAGGTGGGAGTTTTTTTATTTTTATTTTAAAAAGGTCTAGTTGTTTTAAACATCTACGTGATTACACATGACTTAATTGTTTATCTTGACAGGTACCTTTTTCATATTTGCGAGCATTTGTGGCCTTACCATTGTATTTGTGGAGCGTCTGGTACCAGAAACCAAGGGAAGAACTCTGGAAGAGATACAGGCTTCAATGAGCTTCATTTCTTCAGATTAACAAAGACTCCACGTTTTGAGGTTAAAGTAATTGGCAAAGTATTAATTATCGTAGTAAAAATAACGTAAAAGATAAATTTCTGATGATAAAAGTAATATAAAGGACGAAGTTCCTTCATCTGTAATATATATACTTATCTCCGTTTCAGAATAGGAATCAAAGACCAAAATAATTAATATGCATCTTCCTGAATTATTATATTCATAATCATCTTCTCGTCCATTCACAGGGTACATATTTCACTCTAATTTATTTTTGCTACTGAAAAGGCTTTTTTCCCCCTGCCGATTTAATTTCCTTTCAGAAGATCCATAGCTTTCCTGCTCATATATAATTTGCATCGAACGGCTTCTTAATCAAGCATCCTTGAAGGAGTTCTTCCTGGCCTGCGCCAGCACCGTCTTGTCTGCGACTACGAAGTAAGCCAATCCAGCAGCTGCATCCGCCAACATCGATCTCAAAGTATTGAAATGTCTGAAAACAACCAACATCTCTAAGAGTGTTTACGAGATGAAACGGCGAACAGACCTGTGGAAATGATGAGTGCTTGGGCCGTAGGATTGAGGTGGTACTTCGCCCATGGTAGCATCCTAACGCTGGCCAACTTGTTTGCCCGAGTTCAGAAAACAAAGTCAATAAACTAAGCAGGAAGAAAACACTAAATTTGTTTGCATCAATTGCTGCACTGCTTAGTGCTTACAGTGGGCACGGCAGCAGCGACGCCTGCGACGGCGGCGGCCTTGGCGCCTGCGACGACCCCCTCTGCCATGAAAGATGTGATAATCAAGAAGTGAAATTCTTAACGTAGGCAATAGCGAAGCTGCGTGAAAAAGCAGGTTAATTATAGAATACCATGAGAGCAGCGCTTGGCCATGGCCAGCTTCTGATCTATCGATGCAAGAGTGACCGGAGCCATCGGGTGATAGAATTGTGTTTACTAGAGTGGAAGAAGAAGAAGGTTGAAGGGAGTTTTGCGAGATGGAGAGGGGGGCGATGAGTCGGTATTTATGGGCAGCGGTGGGCTGATGGTTTTGCGAATTCCATGGGTTGGATGGGACAGAAAATGAATCTTTTGCTTATTTTGAAGTCACGCGAAGATCGAGTACTGACTGAAGTGGCAGGCAGCCCATGGTCTTGTAGAACTTGATAGCTATAAAATATTAGATTCCTGTTGCTCTTTATCAAAATATAGATTTTTTTATTTTTATTGACACTCAACAAACCAAAATACTTGAGTTTTCATTTTAACCATAATACTGAGTATGATGCACAAGAATGAATCATAGAAGCTCAAGCTCCTTGTTATATATGCCTTCATCAAATCTCACAAGTAAATCATTTTCCTTAAATGTTTGTAGATTTAGTGGTTAAATAATTACATTTCGTACGGATTTGGATGGGAAGTAGGGATTGAATCCTTGGAGAATAATTTTTTAAGGAATAAAACTCCTTCCATCTAAAAAGATACTCAGCTTCATCTGGGATTGACGATAAGAGATACTTTAGATGAACAAGCCATCTTTTATCACTTGATACTATTTATTTAGTTGGATTTGGTCACCAACTTCTCCTAATTAATTTTTGGATATATGAAAGCAAACCTACAAAAGTTGCCAAGCTAAATTTAATGAATAAATTGAAGAAAAAATATATTTAATTCTTTTCGAGTGAAACCACCCTTTGAACACAATAGATAAATGACAAGAATTTTTTTTTCTTTTGACAGTTTTTGAAAGAAAAAGACACTTTTCATATTAATGAAAAACATAGATTTTTTTATATATATATAAGAGGACGGGAGGAGAGCCTATGCAATCTATTAATTAGAACATAACAAATTATATGAGAAAAAGACATTTTTTTCATCAGATATACAACTTTTTAAATATATTAATTAAATTCCCTACAATGTATCATAACTCAGATTTATCTTAAATAACTTAATTATCCAATTGGATGATTGAAAGGTTTACACCATCATTATCCGAAACGATATATTTTCCTTTTAATTCTTGTTTGGCCAGTCATCCGTACAATAATTAATAATTTCGTGGCAGCGTGGGACCTTCCTACTAATAGTTTAAAAATTATTATAGTAATTATTAAATAATTATTATAATATTTTAAAAATTATTTTAATTAAACTTAATTATTATTATTATTTTAAATAATAATAAAATATATTAAAAATGCTCAATGTATATATATATATATATATATATATATATATGATCAAGTTAACGGCTGTTCCGTATAAGTAAAGTTAGAATAAAAGTATTTTTAAATGAAAAATATGATAAAAGTGTTATGTTATTTCATTTTAATAATAAAGCGTGCCTTTTAACATTCGTAGAATTTTTTGTAATAAAGCAGGAGGGTGGCAACCCAATTACGAAGCACTCCAAAATTGGGACAGGAATGGACGAATGGTCAGGTCCTCTATATTTGATGGTCTTCTATAAGACCAGCGGGTCCACAACGAATCCCCACCTTCCCATCAGTAAAATAGGGGCGCCCACACTCGCAAGGCTTCAAAACAAGCAGCCAGCCAGCCAGCCAGCCAGTCCCAAAACCATCGGCTGCTGCAATATCCAACATTTAATTTGATCATCCCTCTCCTCTGCCTTTCCACTTCTGCCAGTCCCACTGTCCATCCATGAATACCTGCATGTCCCTCCTACCCCCAAATTCGCACTCTTAACGCATTCCCTTCAACTCTTCTTCTTCCGCTTCGGTCACTCGTGCTTCAATGGCCCGGAAGCTGGCCATGGCCAAGCGCTGCTCTCGTCGTATATATTCTAATCGATTGCTTAATTCATTGCTTCCAGTACATTATGAAAGATCTTCTCAATTCTGATCACACGATTTCATGGCTGAGGGAGTTATCGCAGGCGCCAAGGCGGCCGTCGTCGCGAGCTTTGCCGCTGCCGTCCCCACTGTACGTAAGCAGTTAGCAGGGCACATTAATTAATGAGTTTCAGTTTATTAATTAATTAACTTAGTTTTTCTCAATTTTTGATAAAAAAAAAAACCAAAACAGTTGGCCAGCGTTAGGATGCTGCCATGGGCGAAGCGCAACCTCAATCCTACAGCCCAAGCACTAATCGTTATCGTTTCCACTAGGGCTGTAAACAAGTCGAGTCGAGCCGAGCTTTGAGGTGTTCAAGTTTATTTGATAAGATAATCAAGTCGAACCAAGCCGAGCCTAAAATGAACCAAGCTTTTAAAATGAGTGTTCAAGCTTGGCTTGATTTATTTTTTATAAGCTTGAGCTTGGTTCGTTTAGATGTTATCAAGCTCTCAATTCAAGCTTGGCTTGAGCTTAGTTTGAGCTTGGTTCGAGCTTGGTTCGTTTAGATGTTTTCAATCTCTAAATTTAAGTTTATTTAATTATTTGAAATTTTTAGTTGTTTGATTGGTTATTGAGATTGATAATTTAAATTTATTTATTTTATTTTATTATTTATTTAGCATATTGAAAAGAGTTTTATTAAAGAATATGGTTCGTGAATATTGTTCATGAACGTTGTTCACGAACGTTAACGAGCTGAACACACAAATGTTCAAGCTTCTTTGTTTAGCTTAACAAGCTGTTCAAGTTTATTTTTTAAATTAATATTATGTATATTGAACGAACACAAACAAACTCTTACCAAGCTGAACACCAAACTTGTTCATAAAAATTTGGTTCATTTGCAGTCCTAGTTTCCATATGTATGCGTACATTCATCTTCAATTAACATATATAATACTATCGTTTAAGTGGGATTAGTTAATAATAGTTTGAAATTAATGCTGTGGATCGATCGAAGCAGCTGCCGGATTCGCCTACTTTGTAGTTGCAGACAAGACAGTGCTGGCACAGGCCAGGACGAACTCCTTCAAGCATGCAGAAATGTCCAAGCAACATTAATATTGTCTGGTTAAGAATATATATATATATATATATACAGAGCTGTTAGCCTGCGGGACTTAAGAAACGCGCCTGTGCGCGATTTGCTTGCTAGCACTGCAGACGTGGCAAAAGTCAATTTCTTTAATATGGATTGCTTTTTAACAAAAGCTCAGCTCTCTACGCACAAACAGTATAGACGAAGCTAGGGCACGATACGCGACTTCCTTCCTCCTCGCATAGCTCACCTCCAGATCGTGCCCCTCGGTTCTCTCTCGGCAACCCGTTGAAGCTTCTGCTAGGGCACGAAGCTTCCAGATCGTGCCCCTCGCCGCCTCGCGCGATCTCTCTCGGCAACCCGTCGAAGCTTCCTCGCCTCCTCGCCCGATCTCTCTCGGCAACCCGTCGAAGCTTCCGCTAGGCACGCCCCTCACCGCCTCGCGTCTGTGCGCACAACCCCTCTCTGTAAGCCGAATGAGCTTTGTTCATCTCTGTGATCTCAAATGCTTGATTTTTTTCATCTCTGTTTTTGAAGAAATAGTGTTCTGTTTTGTGTTTTTGTCCTGGTTACATGCGTGAATAGCATGTTTAGAGACCCAGCAGTTTATAACTATCTAAATAGCATGTTTAGAGATTTATAAAAATATGAGTGATAGCAAGGACCTGTTCCAATTCATGATTTTCCCCTTGACTACGATGCCCTTCTGTAAATGTTTTCCAAATGTCCAGTCTTCTTACCCATTGGCTAAAAATCTTACAAAGCTTAATATTAACAACTATGTTTAGCAACTTGACAGTCAAAAAAATATGCACATAAGAGTGTTCTGTTTTTATGGATTTCATAAGTTATATCTGTGTGTTTTTATCCTGGTTGCATGAGCTTAAAGTATACATTTACAATGTTTTTTCTGTTTATTTGATAATGATATGCAGAATTTCATTTCATCTACATCTGAAATTTCTTAGCAATGGGTGAAAATCATGGTGAAGATCAGTTATACATTCCTCAAGTTGCAGATGATCGAAAGCCAAAATATGGGATGGAATTCTCATCAATAGATGAGGCATTTTCATTCTATAACCAATATGCATGTGAATCTGGATTTAGTACCAGGATAAATAGTAGTAAGAAAAATAAGATGACAAATGAAGTCGTGTGGCAAACATTTGTATGCTTTAAAGAAAGGAATATGGATGATTAATGGAATAAACAAGCAAAAGATGATCAACGGACAAGGGAAAGAGCATGTGGCGAAGTTAGAACTGGTTGTAAGTCAAAGATTTCACTTGTTAAGAAACAAACTGGACATGCATGGGTTGTCACTAACTTCATAGAAGGTCGTAATTATCCACTCTCGACTCCTTCAAAGGTGAATTTGTTACACTCACATTATAATATTTCAGCAATAAAAAAAATATTAACTTAACGGTTTTCAGAGGCCAATGTGTCAAATTGTCAATAAATGCATTTATTAGAGATAGAGTATGGAGGGTCTGAGCGAGTAGATTGTACAAAAAGAAATATTAGAAACTTTGAGAAAGAGCTAAGGGATAAACAAAAAGTATTGATGCCAAAACACTAATTAAGCTATTTGCATCTGAGAAAGAAAAAATTTTAGTTTTTTTCTTTAAATACGAGACTAATTCAGATAACAGATTTAGTAGGTGTTTTTGGACTGATCATGTATCAAGAATGACATACAGTGTATTTGGTGATGCAATTGTATTTGATATAACATATAATACCAATAAATATAGATTGATTAATTTTTGTACCATTTGTAGGAGTTAATCATCATCACTAGACAATTATTTTTAGTTGTGGCTTTATAAGTAATGAGAAATTGAATCTTTTGTTTTGCTGCTTAACAAGTTTATAGAAGTCATGCCTAAAGGTGCACCAAATGTGATCATCACTGATCAGGATCTTGCTATGACAAAAGCCATTACCCAAATTTTCCCTCAGACAGTGCATTGATATTGTTTGTGGCACATACTAAACACATTTTCAGAAAAATTGTATCCTTTGACTTTTCATGATTACTATCAAAGTATAAATAATGTAATTAGAAATTTTATAATAACTGATGAATTTAAGAATTCATGGAAAGAGGTTATCAAGTGTGCTAACTTAGAGAAAAATGATTGGTTGTATTTGCTGTATGAATTACAATATAAGTAGGTACCAATTTATTTTAGCCATGTATTTTATGCTAGCATGCCAAGTAGTCAGAGATCTGAAGGCTCACATGTATTTTTCAATAGATATGTCTCAAATAAAAACTTATTGATGGATTTTATCACCCGTTTCAATAGGGCACTGGGACACGAAAGATACAATGCGTTAGTTGCAGATTATATTGATATAAATGAGCATTCTAGGATTAAGACAAACTGGCCAATGAAAATTCAAATGGTTAAGTTGTACACAAAAAAGAAATTGATGGAGTTTCAAAATGAAATGAGTGAGAGTCATAGTTATTATGTGCAATTAGTATCTATGGGAGTTAACTTAGTGGTTTACCATGTGATGAATTTTTAAAGTTGTTCTTCCTCCAAACCAAGGGTGCTCATGCATGA
>JBBMJZ010413105.1:3988893-4001306 GCA_037833815.1 Zingiber zerumbet | reverse complement strand
TTAGAAAACTTAGTATATGTAGTAATTTCTCTTTCCCTTTGCATGGATCTTCTGGAGGAACTAGTGTTTTCCGCTGCGCGTTTGCGTGTTTAGCGTATCTAGTTCCTTACACTATCCACCAAAGTTTGAGGGGGAGTTTGTTAGCTAGAAAAGCGAATGCAGGTATTTTTCAAAACTAACTTCGATTTACTTTTGGTAATGGAGTTTGGTTATAGCACTGGAAGGCAAAGAAAAATACCAGTGGACAAAAAAAGAGTAGGCCAACTACGTGGCAAACGACAAAGCAGAGTTCTATCTGCTAAGCGTCCTTCTGCCACAAGAAGTTAACAGGGCCAACAACTATGACTCAGCAAAGGATCTTTGGGAGAAGTTCTTTGAGCTACACGAAGGGACGTTCGAAGCCAAGCTCGCTAGACGGGACTTACTTCGCAACTAGCTTACCAACCTGCGATTCGAAGAAAATGAAACGATTGCACTCGGAGAAAAGGTAAGTAATCGAGATTCGCTAAGATAAGCTCTTAATGCATTCCCTAGGAATTTGAAATGGGCATCACTAGTAGATTTGTTTTATATCTCTAAGGACTTAGAATCTATTTCCTTTAAAGAATTTTTTTTAACATTTGAAGTGCATGAATCGAGATGTGCAAGTACGAAGGAATTGAAGCACAACATCGCCTTCAAGGCATCGAGAGACGAACATGAGTCAAAATCTTCTCTCGACGACGAGGAAATAGTAATGATAGTAAGGCGCTTTAAAAAATTATTTAATTCAAGAAAAACTAACCATCCACAGGGTAGAAAGAAAAGGACGATTAGATACTACCACTGTAACGAAGAAGGGCACGTTAAGGATAATTCCCCAAGCTAAGGAACATGGACAAGGACAAAGGAAAGAAGTCTGTCCAAACAAACAAATTCAAGACACTAAAAGTGACGTGGGATGATACGTCGTCCAAATCGGAAGTCGAGGCCTTCTCCGGACTTCCATTAATGACAAGTCATCAAGGGTTTTATTTTTATTTGTGCAGAGCTATTAAACCCCCCTTCTAGCCAGCCCAACGGTCCCAACAACTTGTAATCAATACTTGTAAAGATTTTTTGATCTATAGTGGCTGACCAACGAAAGTCATCAACTATCACGGGCCTTGAAGTAGAAGTCGTCACAGGCATTAAACCAAGTAAATCCTTGGTGTGTTAGTGATTGCATTATTTCTATTTCTTTATTTCCGCTATGTCAATTCGGTGTTTTCCGAAAAGTGAAATAGTCATAAATATTATTCACCCCCCTCTCTAGCATGTCTCGATCCTACACTTTCGATTCTAAAAAATGCACATTCATTATTGAAAAAATATTGCAATAAAAAAAGTATAAAAGGTGCAAGATTTAGTATAATACATCACAAATTCGGGCACCATGTAAACTATATTCTAGTATTTTTTTTGTCCAATTGAACATTACTTTCAATTGGTCATTACACAATTTCAGGCACACTACCTGTGCACACATTTTTTAGAGGTTCGTGGCAAAGATAGATACAAAAAGTTCAAAAGGGGTATAATTTATCCTAAATTCAATACCATTTAAATTAAAATCTAATATATTTTTTATCTAATTGAGCACTATCTACAATAGGTCGATCAATAACCTGGGATACACTACCTATGCACACATTTTTTAGAGCTATGTGGCAAAATATAGGTATAAAAAGTACAAAGGTGGTATAATTCTTCTTAAATTCAGCACCATTTTAAACTAAAATCTAGTATATTTTCTATTCAATTGAGCACTATCTACAATAGATCGATCAACATCATCAACATGGATAAATATGTGATCAAGGTACATACTTGATCCAGGTACATAATCCACTTTATTAGGTATATAATATCCAAAATCAAGTATATATGTAGTTTAATTAGGTATAATTGTATAAGATTTGAGTATCCAAGCACGGGGCTCCCTGATAGGTCTCGATGCCTCAAAATTTAGGCACAATTAACTCCAATGAAGGTATATATACACAATGTTAGTACGATTTGCAAACTATCAGGTACATTTGGATCCAAGTTAGGCACTAATTAAAAATGTTGTGGCAATAGAACCAATATGGATGATTTTGTCCATCGTAAGAGTATTGACATAATAACATCAATAAAGATGAATCAATATGATAGTCAAAACTTTATAAATAGAAGAGAAAACTATATATCATATATATTTGGCATCATATGATGTGGTGGTATACACCCATAACCAAATCCTAGAAGAGATTCATGTTAGTGAAGTTTTTTTATCCATATGACCTTGTTTCATTGATCATATAACGTGGATTATGGTCAATGGCATTATTGTCTCGATTTATTGTTTTACATACTTGATCAAGGTACATAATCTACTTTATTATGTACGAAATATTCAAATTCAAGTATATATGTAATTTAATTGGGTATAATTGTATAAAATTTGAGTATCGAGGTATGAGACTCCCTCGATAGGTCTCGATGCCTCAAAAAATTGAACACAATTAACTCTAATTTAGTTATATATGTACACAATTAAAGTATGATTTGCAAACTATCGGATACATTTGGACGCAAGTTAAGCACTAATTGAAATGTTGTGGCACCCACTACTTCACATGTAGTGTAGTTAGTAGCATCGCTAGGGATGGTTATTTCCATCGAGAATACACAATGGAGTATTAACATATATACGGATAAACCAATATGAGAGTCAATACTTCATAAGTAGAAAAAAAATGTATGACATATATGTTTTGCATCACATGATGTGGTATACACCCATAACCAAATTCTAGAAGAGGTTCGTGTTGATGAGTTTTTTTGGCCATATGACCTTATTTCATTGATTATATAACGTGGATTAAGGTCAATGATACTATTGCTCGACTTATTGTCTTATATACTTGATTAAGGTAGATAATCCACTTTATTAGGTACAAATATCCAAATTCAGGTGTGTGTATATATATACATGATTGCATTATGACTTACAAACTATCGGGTACATTTAAACGCAACTTAGGCATTAATTGGGATGTTGTGGCACCCCACTAAACAACACTTGATTTGGTATAGTATATCCAAATTCAAGTATGTATGTAATTTAATTAGGTACAATTGAACAATATTTAGATATGGAAGTAGGCGGCTCATTTTATCTTAATTTGTTTACATAGACTTTGCTAATGTGTACCCGAATGTTAACAATTGGTACCATATTACAATAAACTGTATACTTAGAATTTGCATAATTATATAAATTGATCACATGTTACATTAATTTAAAATTACTATCATGTTTCATTAAATGACACCTAAAGTTGAAAATGATACCGAGATCCAAACTTTATGGAAATATGGATGGTACATTGTGTAACACATGCTTATTGAGGGAACATCATTACATATCATATATCTAATTTATGAATATACCCAACATGGTCATGGTACTATATTTCAGTTAATTGGTGATTATCATATACTTAATTTCTTAATATTTGTACTCATCCTTGTATATCATATATCTAATTTATCAAAATGTGTAGTCAAATTTCTAGCTGAAATTAGATATGAATTGGCCTTCCATAAACCCAACACTTCGACCAAAGTAACAAAAAAATAACACATATCAAATATCAAAACACAAACACATATTATTCAAGTGTCTAACATCATCCACAAACACAACAATAACTAATACATGATATAAACTCAACATAAACCACAAAACAACCATAATTTCCCACCATACAACCACATAAAAAAACATAATACATAATGGTATACTACAACAACTACAAATCGAGACAAACCGAGTCTTGCACAACATTTTCAAAAACAAAACCCCACTCGAACGTGTATGCCTTCTCGAACATAAGATCATGCTTAATTCCTCTTCTAAAATCTCTTTTTTCGATGGAAGTGCAAAAAAAAAGTATTAGGCTACCCACAAAAAATATAGAGTAAGATTTCCAAAAACTAAGTGTCTGTATTTACTAACAAATCAAACATTGAAACACCATTTTAATAAGACAATAACAACTAGTTTATAGCTTCTTTGTAACGGTGTCTATTATGATCTTTTGTATAACAACGACTACACTTTGACACACATGTTTCAACTTGCGATTGTATCATTTTAGTCCTCCTATGACCTGGCTAACTGCACACATCAAGAGCGTTGATTACATTTCCTTCATTAAGATTTGACTCGTTAATGTCAAAAGTTGGAATTGGATTAATAATTTCTTTATATACTTGGTGATACATTCTAATCTTAAAATACTTGTCGCAAAAATTATATAACGACAACGACTTCAACGCAATAGTGGCATAAGCATAATCAATATAAGCTTATTGATCTACCAAGCTCTGCATGAACAACTTTTATCCATTAAATGAACATCAAAGAATTTTTCACCATCATCTACCTCAACCTCCAATTACATGACCGATGCACTCTCAAATTTCGGGATTCAAAATAAAAACTAGCAATAGCCTTCTCCTTTCTTGAACTTAATTCCTTAACTATTGCCAATGTTGATTCACATCGTCGGTGCATCATGTTCATGATTTGCATGTATATGTGGTCCACCATAGCCACAATAGGAAAACAACGAGCTAGTTTAACCTAATTATTCCAACACTCGGCTATGATGTTATTCATAACACCCCATCTATCACCAAGAAACAAAGCATTTGCCTAACTTTGTGGATGGAAATGTATAGTGAACCCTATTTCAAGTGGCATGGTATCCATGATATTGTTTATACGTTGTTCATGCTCTTGTAAAGATGGAGCATACACAACATTCTTGAATATCTAATACTGGTGCTTTTTATAATGTTTTGGAAAACTTCGCACCACCTAGAATGACAAAAAATTTATTTCAGATTCAAATATGTATTAATATAAAAATAAAATATAATTTTTCTCGATAAAAATAAGTAATTAATTATTTATCTATTTCATAAAATTATCCACTAAATGCCTCAAGCAATACGCATGGTGACTACCTACAAATAGTTGCTCAAGTGTCTTCGTAATTCTAGGGTGTATGTTTAAGAAAAAAGTGAACTCGTTGAACTGAATGCTTTGACACGAAAGTAGGACACTCCTCAAATGTGAAAAAATAATAACAAAATCATTCCCAATTAGCATCATTTTCTACATCCACTAGATAATAAGCAATTGTGAAAAAATCATTGTTGGTGTCCTTCAACATAGCAACTAGGATATATCTTTATACTTGTTCTTTATATGAGTCTCATCCAAAAAAATTAATGGCCTACAACGTAACAAAACCAACTGCACATGCATGGAAATAAATGAATAACCATTTACATTTATTAGTTGCAAAATCAATCTTGCACTCAGCAACACTGTCAAGATTTATTTGTTGAATAACATGACAATACCATCTTAGCCTATCATAGCATCCCTTCTCTATGCCACGAATATCATGCATCGCTAACTCCTTGCATTTCCACACTTTGCGATAGTCTAATCTCTTTGCAAGTCTTTTTGAATTGTACATGGGTGATCAAAGGGCTCTCCTCTTAATTTATCTTCCATCACATTAGTGATCCAAGTTGTATTGGCTTTTGAATGCTCTCTACTACATAAATTATTCTCACCACATGTATGCTACAAGTTACATTTTCGAATCCCAAGAATACTATCTGTTTTATATTTTGAAACATAAATTTTCCATCCACAACTCCTTTCACTACAAATAGCAATAACCTTCTCGCTATCATTTTTTCTATACAAAAATAAAAGTCTTGTAGCAACAGCCTAGTTTTAACACATATTCTAAAATCAGCAACATCCTTGAATTTTTACCCTTCACCGTGGCTGCAATTAATCCAAACATCTATAGTATTTGGCAACAGGATATGTTTGATCTCCTCATCACTCCTTGATTGTGTGTGTTCCTCCTCAACTCTAACTAGTTTGATACAAAATCATTAAAATACATCGGACACAAATAAGTATTAAATAAGTACATACATACATAATGAAAGGTCTTGAATGTAAATACGATTAATAGTGTCAACTAAATGATATCATATGCACTTTTGCTAGATGTAACATTAAATATTATCAAAACCATAATACGAAAAGGGATATAATATATTTTACCTCCCAAAATTTAGGTTGTGACTTGTTCATTTCTACTGTCTACCCTCAATTGATCACACTAAGTTTTATATACATATGAAAACGTATCATATTAAGGAGAGCATCATTATCATTCAAAATCATATACATTTTATGCTAGGAAACTACGTATTACAGAATCATAGATTCAGCAGTAATCTCCACACATTTTTTGCCAAGATTCACAAATATATCTATAATTAAACTACAACCATTGAAATTGAAATCACAAACAATTGCGTCTTGCACTTAGAACTACCCAAAAATGTAAGGTTGTAAGGCCCACTTCGAAAATTCATTTTCAACCAAATCTAAAAAAGATAATATTCAATTCAATAATATAATAACTGAAGTTCTTCGTATAAAATTCAAGATAAAAACCCCAAAGAATTCCTAAAAATTTAACAGTTTTTTATTCAAAAACTAAACAATAAAAATTAGGCATAAAATCATTATAATAGAGTACTCTAAAGAATTTCTAAAAAAAAACCTAAAATATATAAAAAATAAATCAATTCAATAACTAAACAATAAAAACTGGGCATAAAATTGTTATAATCGAGTACTCTAAAAAATTTCCAAATAACCACTCCATAATAGAAATAGATAAAATACAAACACAATAAAAAAACTAAACCCTAAATATTGGAGATGAAATCGGCAAACAAAAACTAAGTCGCTACTTTACTTTAATTGACAGCCAAAAACAAAAACCAATAAAAAAAACTAAACCCCAAATCTCATGGAATTATTCAATTAAAAAAGATCAAACATAAACTCACTCATAAAGGTGCAATTTAAATGGAAAAAAAAGCATACATTCTTCTCCTGTTCATTAAGCTTTTCCTTTGTTTGAATAAAGTAAGGTGACTTCAAAGGTTTGGTCACCTCTCCGATTTTGCCTTCAAGGTCGGTTGAATTCGATGGCCATGGTGGTCGATGGTTTAGGGTAGAAAGTTGATGTTAGGAATAGAGGGAAAGAATGAATGTTAGTAGTTTTTAATTAAAATTGAGGGTAATGGGGTAAAGTCACCTACATTAGGGAGCTAAAGCAAATAAATTTGTTTAGTCACCTCCATTAGCCGAGGTTGGGGATTTGGGGGGTTAAAATTAATTAATTAAATCTGTGAAGTAGAGAACTTTTATTATTATTATTATTATTATTATTATTATTATTATTATTATTATTATTGATTTACCGATTTCAGGCATCCAAAACGGAAACATGATGGTGAAATTTAGATAGTTCGTCGATATCTGTCCGCCAAACGAATCCTTTCGCGTATTGACCGACCGCGTCGATTTCGGCGAGGGTCGCCGAAGCATTCTGAGAGTGCCGCATCGCAACTTCTGCTCCCTCCCCCATTCTCCGCAGGACCGTACCAGATCTTTTCTTTTTTATCTTCTTTTCCTCCAACTTCTGGTGCAATCCTCCATCGTCGAAGGCATCGAAGCTTCTCCTCTATACCCGTGACCCTCATCTTCGAGGTTTGTCCCGAATCTTACTCCCCGATTTGGAAGCGCAAAGATTAAGCCTTTTCTTTTAGGGTTTTTAGATTTTGTTTCTCACTTGCTGGATTCGTGTTTTCTGCCTTGCTACTCTTGCTTTAAGGAAAAGATCAAGAGGCTTCCGTAAAGATCATGTTTTTGTATATATCTCATGTTAAAGAATTTGCCTTCGAAATCCAATCTATGTCGGTTTTCTCATTTGCCCTAAATTTCAGTACATGCTTTCCATTTTTGTATTTGTATGCTCGTTTTTTTTCTTTCCGTACATATCCTCCTCTTGCTTTCAGTCTAGATTGATGGATTGATTCAATGTGAGATTTGTTCAATGGGCTATGTGAAAAATAGATCTTGGGGAATTTGGATCAGCTTGCTTTCCAAATGCCATCATGCAAAGAGAACCATGCCATTTGATACCCCTTTTCTTTCTGAAAAGGAGCTGCCGAGGCCATTATTTTTCCACAATACTTGTCTCTCATGCCTCTCGAGCCTGACAACTTTACAGTAGATTCCTGTCTCTCTCTTCAGTCTTCCGCCCTTGCTCTGCCCTCATGATCATCTCTATGTCTTTGTAGAGATGTTGGTTTGTACTAAATATATCTTGACTCGATCAAAGTTTTTTCTGTCAATGCTCTTCTTCACTTCATCATTTTCCGTAGGATCTCGTATCAGTTCCTTATTGATTCAGAAAAGGTGATTGTTCTCAATTCACAGTAGTAGTGCACTGCGCCACTATGAGTGATCTCACATTTGCTTTTCCAACTGCGTGCTCCTCTAGTCACTTAAAGCTGATGCCTTTCAAACTTTTCTTCTTTGTTTTGTTTTGTTCCCTTTGCTGCTTTTGATTTGATCAGGGGTGTGTGACAAAGAGGAAGGATGATGGAAGGAGACAACTTCTCAGTCTTCGGCAATGGAACCCAAGTGGATAGCAAAGTCTTCCAATCCTTCCAGAAGAGCTTCCTTCAGGTGCAAAGCATCTTAGATCAAAACAGATTACTGATCAATGAGATCAATCAGAATCACGAGTCAAAGATCCCTGACAGCCTCAGCCGCAATGTGGGCTTGATCAGAGAGCTCAACAATAACATCCGTCGTGTTGTCGACCTCTACGCTGATCTTTCCCTCTCCTTCACCAAATCCGTGGAAGCATCGTCCGAGTGGAGCTCCGCTGGGAGGCAACCGAGCCACAAGAGGAGTAGGCCTGAGCAGTGAGTAGTGTCCACGAGATGGCAGACAAATTAGGACACAGGGAGGGACGATTTAGAGGTTTGAAGAGAATTGCTTATTCAAATAACAGGTGAGTTCTTTCATTGCTGTAATTATTGTTGTCTGAGTTTAAGAATAGTTCAGTTTCCTGCTATTTTTGTCCTTTGATGCTTCGTGTTCTGGTGTGCATTTATCATTCCAAGGATTCAGAACCTTGTAGAAACTGTTGAGATGTTTGATGACTTGCAATAACAGGAAGGAAATCAAAAAGAAATATTGCAATAGATAGATAGATTGATAATCAGGTTGAGGGTGCCAATTAGCTTTACTTAGTTGGTAGGGAGGGGTCTTACAGATAGATTATCATGATCTTAGGGTTAAAATTCGTCTTCTCTTAAATGTGAGTGTAGGAGCTTTTCATAATAATAATATTTCTAATACCAAGAGATAGATAGCCTTTTTTTTCAGAGGAAGAACCAAACTTGAATTTGGAGGAAATGTAGTTGCTAATCCATAATTGTTTTGTCCTACATTTTGTTTGTCCCATCAACAGGACAGTTAGAATATTGCAGAAGATGTTTCAGTAAAAAAAAAAATAGGTTGTGGGAGGAAGGAGATGCTTGTTGAGCCTTGGGGACCGACCCAAATTCTTTTATGCTCTGTTTCCTTTGAGGTGCGGATTGAGAAGGGAAAGGAATTTCTGTGGAAAATAAATCCTTGGAATGGAGGAAAAGAAATGGGAAAGAAGGGGAAAGGAAAAGAATCTGTAGGGAGAAAGAAGGAAAGAAAGGGGGAAAGTAAAAAAAAAAAATCAGCATGCTCGCGTGGGAGGCAGGCAGCCGTGCAAGGCTGCCCTCGCGGTGCCAGTCGCAAGGGAGGCGGGTGGCCAAGCAGCACCGCCCGCGCTAGCCGGACAAATCTTGTCTACGCAAATCGGACAAGCGGTGTTGTCTGTGCAAATCGGACAAGCGGTGTCGCTGATCAACTCTAATTTTGTCATGAAATGGGTATCAAATAATAAAGTGGCATAGAGATGACTCGGATCGTCTCTCACAAGGAATGTAGACAATGGGTGCTAATCTTAGGATTGAGTTGTTATGGGTTGGGGGTTTGGATTTGGGATTCTAAACTATTGACAATGAAAGATAACCTATCTAATCTAAACTATGATGGCAATGAACTAAAGAACATAAAGGAATTAATGAAACCTAGTTAGTCTCATCTACTTGCAATGCATAGAAGATAAAGAAAACTAATTATGAAAATAAATCACTCATGGCATTGGGAAGGAAGAAGACATTACATTATCCTAAGTTACTACAGAATTGAAATCAAGCATCAACAGAAAATTAAGAACTCTTAAGTGCAAATCCACAACTATTAATCAAAGTACCAAGATCAAATGCATAAGGAATTAAACTATCGATTCATCCTATCAACAACTCAATCATATGAAAACAATCTAGACATCATAACCAGAGAAAATCTGGATTAAGGAAGTCCTCACAAACTAAATTAGGACATTCCCTAACTTGTTCCGGATCGGATCTAAAGAAGGGAAGGAGATCGGCAATTCTCTATTCTACGCTGAGAGAAGGATTGGGGAAAACAATGGCTGGCGGGAGCTTGAAATGCAACTGGAAATGGGGATGGATGAGGTGGGAGAAGCTTTATACCTCCGTGGATGAGAAGGATCAAGATCCAGTGGCCAACAGTGGAGGTGATTGGTGATCTAGAGATTCTCTTCGCGCACGTCCTTGCTCTGTCTGCAAATCGCGATGCTACTAGTAAAGATGCTAGAACGTCGGAGCTGGATGGAGAAGGTAGGCCCTTAACTCCAGGTGATGGATGAGAAATGAGATGATCAGCGATGGAAGGTGATCCTCTCTCCGTGATCGCGCGCCTTCTTCCTTCATCAAAATCGCAAACATGAGCATTGTAGCTTCCCATTCCTTTTGAAATTGATCCAGATCTACACGGACGACTATGATTCTTCTAGATCAATTCAGCAGTGAGATTTGATCTAAATCTGATCTAAAGGCTCAGATCTAAATTAACGGTAATGATCTACTTTCTCTTTGACTTAGATGGGCCGGATCATGGTGAATGGCTCAGATCCCCTCAAATGTTGATTGGATGCTCCAGATTGCTCCAGAGCTTGGTCTCCTCGTTTAAACCGGGATTCGAGCATCAATTTGGTTTGGTCTGATCTGATCTGAATCCATGATCCTTTGATACCTACAAGAATAACATTCAAATATTAACATCAAATATCACAAATATAAGAGAATTTACAATTAAGTCTAAACATACATATAACTCATGAAATATGATATAAATATAAAATTAGTATATGATTAAAAAAAAAAAAAGTAAGTAAGCCTATATAAACGATCCGTAGAAAAAAAATGATGAATTGATAACAAGTAAACAGTGAAAAGGAGGGCTAATCTATCATTCTCGTGAAGTAACAATGAAAAACTTTTCTCCAGTCCCAAATAAACAGGGCATTAAGAGCAATGATATGCTCAAGAAAAAAATCTTAAGGAAAAACTCAAGGATAAACACATAAAGTCATGACCCACCATTTCATTTTTTGTGAGCCCCGTCACTTTATGTGTCTATCCTTGAGCTTTTCCTTGAGTTTTTTTCCTTGAGCATATCATTTTTCGGGCATTAATGTTCTGACTCCAAGAATCATTTCCTTTTTTTTCAAAAGAGAACATATAAATAAAGGAAAAGTGAAAATTAAAACATATAAATTGTCTGTTTACTCGGAGGCATGGATTGATTGACGAAGGAAAGAAATTAAAGAGGGAAAAAATCCCTACCAAAATGGAAGAGAAAATAAAACGAATAGAAAAGAAGGGAACAGAATACTTAGGATGGAGGAAGAGGATCAAGACGAAATGGAAGAGAAATCAGAGGAAGAATGAAAAAAAAAATTTAGTTAACTCTTCTTCCCTGACTCTCTCTCCCCCCTCTTCCATCTCCTTCAAAACCTTTTCCCTTGGTGCTCAATCAAGGAGTTAATTGTTGAGTTTGTAAGATTGTAAATATAGTCCCACATTATAAAAATACATGGAAAAGATTATGATTTATAAAGAGAAAAAATATCTCCATTGGCAATGAGGCCTTTTGGGGAGAATCCAAAAGTAAAGTTATGAGGGCTTAGATCCAAAGTGGATAAAGTCATGAGGACCTAGGTCTAAAGTGGACAATATTATAGTGGCAAAAGACGAATACGCTCGCCCCCAGTGCCCCTACCAACACGGAGGAGTGACCGTATGCTACGGGCTGCTTTAGCCAAGCGTGCAAGACACCGTCGCCCAATGCTCACAATGAGCCCAATGTTGACGGTGAGCCCAAGGAGGTTGTGTTGGCCACTTGCTACGAGCGCAAAGTGGCAGAAAGTTTTCTACCCAAAAATTTTTTCTCAATTTTTAAATTCATCCTCCCAAATATATTGACCATTAATCTCGATGACAAAGGAGAATAACGAATCCAAGACCCT
>JBBMJZ010413105.1:3936588-3986000 GCA_037833815.1 Zingiber zerumbet | reverse complement strand
ATTATTTAAAAAAAAATAACTATGCCGGGATTTAAATCCCGGCTATATAGCAAAAATTACCAAATGTGCCGGGATTTAAATTCCTATTGTGTAAAAAAAAATTAATCTTCCGGGATTTAAATCCCGAATATAGAATGTACCGGGATTTAAATTGAGTAAAAATTATAAATAATAAGTACCACAATTTAAATCCCAGATATTAATTACTCTCATCTAAACTCGGGAAAAAATTACTTTTTTTTTTTTATCAATTTTCGTAATAAATTTACTATTCACGCTTATTTTCAAAAAAAAATTCCCCTGACTTAAGATTAAGAACAAAGTTAATGTGGTGAATACAAGATGAAAGAGAAAAATGGTCGCATTATAAAAATTTTCAAAAGTTCACAATAATTCCTTAAAATATCAAGAACTTCAAAACTAATATTTGTAAAGAAGAGAAGGCCAAGCTTAAATACAGAGAAATTACTTCTCTGAAAATATCTTTTAATCAAATTAAAATCATATCACATAATCCAAACTTTGAATTCCATGAGAATAATAGTATGAATATCACCATCACATACACAAACCTTCCAAACAATAATGAGTAATAATAAATAATAGCAGCAAATTAATTAACGGCTACTGCAGAGCGCGTGAGCTCGCGCAGTCGCTGTCCTCCGCCGCCGGGGGCTGGACGTCGACCACCACCCTCCGGTGGAAGCTCCGGTGGCACCCGCAGACTGCGCACTGCAGCGCTCCTTCCCCTCCATCCCCGACGGCGGCGACGAACTCTGCGCAGCCGTCGACGGCGTACCCGCCGGTGGCGGCGGCGTGGTTCTTCCTGCACTCCGCGTACCTCACCTCCCCCTGCTTCCTCCCCCCGCCATGGACTCTCCCCACCGGCTCGTACCGCCTCAGCACCACCAGATGCCTCTTCATCACGCACCAAGTAATTAAGAGCGTCCCTAAACCCTAAACCCTCGCCATTATATATACCACCGCCTGCGCAGTGCGTTGGCGCTGTCTAAGTCCTCGCCGGCCCAACGCCTGGACCGGCTGTGGCACGGCGCACATGAGCCGAATTGATGGTCCAACCGATTCCACCTCAGGCTGGACCAGCCCCTCCCTCCCTGAGGCGGTAGGGAGAGGCCGTACCTTTTGCTCCGCCCCCACTTGGTGGTGGTGGTGCTGCTACTGCCGCGGCCGCTGCCAGTGGCTCGAACCCATCAACCGACCAAGCAACATCGACTTATGGAGTGAGCGAGCAAAGCAAAGCAGCCGTGGAGTGGGAGGCCCTCCCATGCCTTTTCTCTTTCTCATCTCTGTCTCTGTAATCTCCTCCAACAGGGCCTCCCGGCTCTGCCCCTGTTTCCCATCCCTTGTCGTCTTGTTGACATGGCATTTCCATGATGATATACCTTGGTCGGAAGGCAGTTATAGGCCGACTTGTCTTTAGTAGATTGACCTTTCCATCAAATTATATTAATTAGGCCATGCACCTCATCATCGTCGACTATCAGTATAAAGATTGACATGATAATATAACATGTAATCCACCTCATAATCCCTAGCTAATTAAGTGATTAAGTGAGCCACTTAAAGTGATTTGCACCTATTTGCCACTTGTATATATCCCCTATTATTCATTTCATGCTTTTGCTTACTTGTTCATAAACTCTCGAGTTGTGTTAATTAACCCTAGTGCAATATACTTTAGAAGTTTTTTTCCATTATAAATTCTATCAAGATAATATAGAATCAAAGTGTGTCCTTGGTACCTTTGTCTATGAGAAAAAACTTCACTTTTTAATCTTAACATATCAAAACAAGATAAAAAATTTTGATAGACAAGTAAACAAAGAACATGTGGTGAGGTTCCATAAGTAGGCAAGGAAGATGACGACAAATGCTATATTATCATTTATCATCTTCTCTCTTTTCCTTTACTTAATTAGAAAAAGTGAATTGAGAGGATTTTACTTCTTTTTCTTTTCTCTTCTCTAATTTTATTTACTCTCCTCTTCTTCTGATTCCTTTCCTCCTAATAGTTCTACTATATAGTAGGTAAACTAATATATATTTTTTTAGTTTGATAAGGTTTGATCTTACTAATCTACTCTTCTCGGTCCTCTTTCATTTTGGCTCACTAAAATCTAAGTGTTTTTACAATTCAATAATCATTACGATTTAACAAGTCATCGTTACGATCCATTCACATCTAAATCTACAATAATACATCGTCGTCTTGTCCCATTCTACCGACGTAGCCCATGATGATGGGTCCGTCCTTATCGTTCATCCGTCTTATCTTGCTTGTTGTTAGGCTTTCTAGTCAATTTTATATTTAATAATAATGGCCATGATAAGCATGCTTAGGCAATGAATTAACATCAAACAGCCATCCCTTGTCTTGTCTTACCCTACATGTTGAAGTTAAGTACTATGTTCCTTATACTTTTCCTTTCGCATATATGCTTTACACCTCGGGCATAACTTGGTCTACCTCGACCAGTCCAAGTTGTAAAGTTTGTAAGCACGACCCATTTGGTACTGTGTCGGGCCATTCAGGAGTCGACGTGACCTACTTAGACCTCTACAAGAAGTGAGTTCAACTCGAGTTCATCCAAGGTGTGAAATTTAATTTGCAGGCCTTAAGAATCTGACATGGGCCGTAAAGCCTGTTTAGATCCGGTCGGGCCGGCTTGGGCTCGGCCCGCTCACACTCTTAACCAAGGTTTGTTCTACTGCTGACGTGTAACATGATAGTTTTGGTCAGCGCTTTTTTCTCTTCGTTCGATTCATGCCGAGAACCGAGATCCGACGCCAGCGTTGCGATTCCTCGCGTCTGCTCGCCGGCGATCGCTTCCGGCCTCAGCTTCGCCAGTTGTGATGAAGGATTCCAGGTTAGAGAAGGACGACTTGACCTAGCACTCGTGTTCCGAGACGCTTGGTAGGGTTCCTTGACGCTCCTCCAGTTGCTTTGTTTATGCCGTCGGCTGATTCGAAAGAGGGTTTTTCCTGTGCAGGCATACGAGGGCTTGGAAAGGATTTTGGGTGATCTAAGGGTTCCTGATCCTCAGCTTGACCTATTTGGAGGTATGGGTGTGGAAGTGATTATCTAGTGGAATATTGCCGGTCGTTGGATTCTGATGGAGAATGGGGGTGGACTTTTGTCTTTATGAACCAATTTTTTGGTGGGATTCGGAGATTCTCTTGTGCCTTTGCATTCTTAATATGAGTGGATATAAGTGAGAAGAGGTCCCTCCTAGAGAGGACAGAAGGATTGTTGATCTGGCACATAACCATTGGCCATTTTGGAAACTAACGCATACTTATCTATGATAATTGAATTCTCTGAACACACTTTTCTTTTTGGGAAACAACTTTTTGGATTAGTTTTACAGCTATGACATGTTGAGAGATTGTTCGTCAATTAGAATGTTTTTGACTGTATCAAGTTATCCATCAATCAGAATGTTTTTATAACTGTATCATGCGTTTGTTTGATCTCAAATTATTCACTTGATTGGATTTGTGTTTTATGTACCTTTAGAATAGGGGAATGGTAGTTCAACCCAGAGACCTTCTCTCAATGAAGCGAATGAGATCACTTGCACTCTCTGGCCTGGAGACGAAGATTATCAGGGAACAGAATGAAGATTACTAGGGAATAGCGGAGACAAACAGCAATTTTCATACTGTTATGGATCATTATTACCATGTTGCATATTACAACATCAAGAAACATTGAATTGCAAATGGTTGGTTTGGCTACATTAATATTATACAATCATTGAACTCTTCTAGGTCAAATCACTAGTAAAGCAGCAATTTGCATAAATTTTTGTTTTAAGTCAATTTTTTTTGGGTCTTCCTTTGTTCCTCACACAATCATTGAACTCTTCTAGGTAAAATCACTAGTAAAGCAGAAATTTGCATATATTTTTGTTGTAAGTCAATTTTTTTTTGGGTCTTCCTTTGTCCCTCGCACCTTCAACTTAATTGATTCAATTTTTTTTCTGACTATAAAAAAATTTGCTATCCACGACCAACTTATGAGAATTTGACATTTACCATTTTTGCGTCTGCCTGATCATAGTGATAATCGATCTAGACTAGCACAAGTATAGATGGCCCATCTTAGGAAGAGTAGTCTTCTAGAAATCTAAATGTTACTGTCCTATAGAGTCAATTATGTCTAGCTCTACTAACCTGCTAACCGAATTTAGTCAAGAAGTTTTAGTCAGGAATTCAAATTAAGATTTTAAATATCTCCTTATTGCTAATTAATTTCCATAACATAGATGAATCATTAAAGCTTCAATAACTAATGTGGAGTTTAGAGGCACCAAATTTAATGAACAAGTTCCAGCTAGGAAAACAAATTGAGATTTTTAAATATTGCTCATTGGGTAATTAATATCCATAGAATATATGATTCAGTATAGCTTTAATAGCTAATGTGGAGTATAGAGACACCATGCCTGCCTTGTCATACCTTTGTATTTTTTTCCCCTTATATCTGCCATGAATATAGTAGGTTCTTAGCGTCTCTATGGTTTGAATGCCTCATAGTGAGATATCATGTTGTCTGATATCAAGTTTCTTGAACTTTATTATGATAAATGTCATGCATGAACATGTATCTTTTGAAACAATCTGTTCATAAAATTTCATCTTATTTCCTTTTCACGCTTCCAATTCTCTATCACACTACTTGCTATAATCTGGATTTTTTTTTTTTTTTTTTT
The DNA here is from genome assembly GCA_037833815.1 of Zingiber zerumbet. Lineage (NCBI taxonomy): Eukaryota > Viridiplantae > Streptophyta > Magnoliopsida > Zingiberales > Zingiberaceae > Zingiber > Zingiber zerumbet. The sequence continues at coordinate 3,981,264 of JBBMJZ010413105.1, read as the reverse complement.
TTTTGTATTCCCTTTGTAATATCTCTGGCTTAATTTTTTTAAGGTTTTACTTACCAGTAAAATTCAACTTATTTGGATATCGAAGGAAGGGAACTTCTCTTTCATAATATACTTCAAGAATTATATTTCTTTTTCTTTCTTTGTCATCTGGTATATCAGTTTGTTACCTTCTTTTTCCACGTGTGATTCTGTATGACTTTTCCCACAAAATGATCTGGCCAACTGGATTAAAATAATCAAAGTAGCTGGTGAACATATAAATAAAATATTGCTTGATGAAACAATGATAAGATCCTTAACATGCAATTGAATGCAGGAGGCAGTTGTACTATATATTAATTGTGAACTGAAATAGATGACATTGGTATAAACAAGCAAAACTGTAGCAACAGTAGAATGCTTTAATCAAAGTAGTGATCGGTTGATTGTCTATAGACAAAGCAACTCGAACCAGGCCTCAAGAATTTGCACATGAAAATAAGCAAATATATGATATAGCAAGTACTAGCTACCATATTAAATATATAATGTTATTGCGAACTATATAACTTATGCAGATCAACAATCTGCATGGTACACTATTTGCATGTATCATAGACCTTTGCTAGAAGCAAGATGCTCGCCAAATTCACTATTCTGATTGATCAGGAATGGAAGAAACTCTGCAACAGCTCCACCTGGGCACTGTTGAAATCCATTGCTTCCATCAGTGCTGAGAGCTGATTGCTGAGGTCGTCGACCTCCTGGTGAAGTTTCTTGATGCAGTTGCATGTCTCGTGTAGGAGGTTTGCTGGAGAAGCCTGCATCAGTGTGCAAGTAAGCTTCATTCATTCTATTTTTACGGTTGATAATTAAATTATTGCATTCTGTGATTACATTGCATGCTTGATAACTACTAGTTTGTAATTAACTTACTCTGCTTGAACCACGACGTCGTTGATGTGTGTCTCGAAGAAGGAACTGGAGCTTGGAGATGAGCTCGTTGATCTCTTCCTCTGAGATCCTGGACCTCCTGCTGGACATCTTGGTCTTCAGCAATAGCAAATAGGAAACCCAAAGTGATGAACTAAGTGCCAGCCTGAGATTTTTATAGGGGAGAAGTGACATTAAGACAGCTTAAGTATAAATTATACCAATTTTGTTTTAAAAAATAGATAAATCAGGTCATATATTATCTGACGTGGATGGTGAAACTCCACATGTCGGAGCTGAGTTATGCCATGTCAGTATGACCACGTGAGTTAGCATGGCATGACAATGAGTCGTGGACCATTGAGCATCTATCTTAATACTCAAACGTTTCCTTCGTAAGATGAAAAATGAGATCAACTCAAGGAGGGCCTTGTTCTTGTGGTCCTACAAACAATTAACTAAACTGTCAGCAGGGGAGTTGATTATGGAGTCCGTTAACATTAATAATTTTTCATGTTGGCTTACCTTGGCATATGTAGACATTAATTCAGGCGATAAATTCTATGTAGGCACTCACATGGGCATGCAGTGGTCATGGCATTCACAGCTTAAATGTGATGAAGAGAGACATGATGCCCTGCTAGAGTACTACATGGATGGACTACATGCCTAACACCTTACATGCATATATGTGCTTTAACTCACTGTGTTTCAAATTGCATATATTCCACCTTTCTTTCTAACAAAAGTAAAATGAAACAGAAGTAATTCTAATAGACTAATTCAGATCCGACATGAAACAGATGAATTGTTTAGGCTAATTGTGAGTATTAATTAGGAACAAAAGATCCTAAAGGCTAATCATGACAGTCATGTATATATTATATTATGAAGGAACTGAAGAGTGACTAATGCTCCGAGTGAGGGCATACCAAAATATGTCTCCATTTTGTGTGATTGAAGGGGTTGGACTCTAATTGTAATGCAAATCCTATGGAGGGCCCGGTATAGGATTTTGTTATGGAGGGTTGTGTCCTTGAATCTAAATTATACATAGACAAGAGACGATACAACCCAAAACAAAACCTAATTAGATCAAGTTGTAAAGAAAGGGCCTTCGGTAGCAAACCTTATGACGGCCTCTCCATAGGATTTGTGTTCCTATTTATAATGCATGGGTTTCGCCCATGCTTATTGGCACTAATGTGTAGCCGTGTCTTCCATCCATGAATGTAAAAAGTGAAGAAAAGAAGCCCCGGGGTAATGGTTACTACTTATGCCTTCTAATGGATAATCAAAGGATCTAGGGTTCGAGTCTCAGCTGCGGCGCTGCAGGGGAATTTCCCTCTAGTGAGAAGCAAACCTAAGAATGCTGGCCTCTTAGATGGGCCTTTATTAGTACTTTCCGATTTACCATGGTGGCCAGTGGGAAACTTTCGTGGGGCCGGGCTGACCACTTCCAAGATTAGTCGGTTCGAAGAGCTAGATACCTGAATTACCAAAAAGAAAAGTGAAGAAAAGCACCCCGGGGCAATGGTGTAGCGGTTAGGCTCCTCAATCGGTTAACCAGACATCTAAGGGTCGAATTCCAACTACGGCGCACTATAGGGATTTTCCTCCCATGGCATGACAACTCTACGAACGCTGGCCGCTTGGATAGGCCTTTGCGAGTGCTTCCTAATTTGCCATGGGTAACCAGTGGAAAATTTTGTTGGGGCTAGGTTCGGCTGGTCACTTCCAGAATTAATCGGTTCGAAGAGTTGAATACCTGGATTACCAAAAAAAAATAATTTTAAAAAGAAAATATGAAATTTGTTTACTCGCCGTGTGGTGGTATAATATTTACATTAGACAAGTTGATCATGACTTGGTTTACATATTTACGAGTTGTAGGAGATAAAACTACTACACATCAAAAAAAATTTATATATATATACACTTGCATATATAAGTTAACACAAAAAACTGGAATGTGTATTTTTTGAATTGTCAATGATTTGATCAGTCAATACATATTCATGTCCTGTTCTACTGCCAATGCACAATTGACTAGCTAGCCATGGTCTGATTGATTCCCATGCCTCGAGTGATATCTTTTTATTATTATTATTTTTGTTATTTTCATATAGAGGAAGATTTTGATATTAACACACACCAGTCTGCACCACCAAGGGCTCGATTAGAGCGACATGCATACACCCATGTCTGTAGCCAAATTACTCGTATTGTTGCTGTCTGCATCAACAATTATTATATATATATATAGTTTTAAGCCACCAAGCTTATATGTATGTATACATTGAACATTATTTATTGCTAAAAAACCGGTTCAACATGGAGGTTGGCCTTATTTATTCCCCAACCTAACCTGCGACCAACTGAAGTCCATCAGTGAAACAACATAATTATAACCTCAAGTCCTCAACGTTCATCATCACCTCATCATGGTGCAGTGCGCAGGCAGTGCTGCTGCATGTTGCCACTCCAATTAATACTCAGAAATTAATTATTCTCTCTCACACATTTATGAATGTAACTGCAACTACCTTTTACAGATAGAAATCAAAATAATAAAAAAGTTTTTTTTTGTATGTGTGTATGTGGATATTATTTATTATATATATATAATGTTGTGCATGTAAAATTTTAATGTTGTTAGGAATGGGGTGATATTAAATGCCTGGATACCTACTTAAATGTGGCAGTTGGAGATGCATTGCATTGCATCCTTGTGGATACGCCATACATGAACCAATGGGAGATGCCTGCTAGTATTAACTTCTTTTACTAGTGTAATTTGCCTCCTACAGAATCCCCCAGTAAATTTCAGATCCAAAAAACTTGGTGTCTAGTGTTCAATGTCTCGCTTGGTGTCTATTCTTCAATGTTAAAACATCTTCATTTTTGTCACATCCATGTTTCTCCCCTTCTATTTATGCACTGGTAATATGGGTAAACAATCACTTTAGTCTTGCCACCTGTGGATGGAGACACATGTAGAGAGCAGAGTGCTAATGGTGTGAACAATGCATGATCTGGGAAACCAGATTTGATTAGGAGAGCGATACGCATTTAGGCTGGGAGGAATTGTTGCAAAGGAGGACAATTGAATCATCCATTAGTTAGGTGATGCATGGCTGGACGCCATTGAATGGGGCACTCACTTCAAGACCTGTAAAAGGAGACAATGCCAATCTTTTGGAAAATTCTGGCAGAATCTAAACAAGGCCAGAATAATAACTCCCGATTTGGACATCCCCCGACCACACTATCCTCCGTCCACACTTCGTTCCACTTCAAGCCATTGCCATTTTCACTTTGTTCCATGACTGCCCCAAACCATCTCGACTTGGTATTTTTGTATCAGTCCATATTCCTTCTTTGTGGCCCAAGCTAGTTCAACTTGGATGAACCCCAAGCAATTATCACAAGCTGAACTCTACTATGCCCTGTTCCTCCTACCTCTGTCTGTCGGCTGAACTACTAAATCTAGTTCGGGCGAATTCTACTCGGCCTAACCATAACTCTTGCAAACTTTTCCTAACTTGGGCTCCCCTCTGACTTGTTCCCCAATTGATGTCCAGTCCAACCGTAGGTTCAAGCTGACTTGGAATCTGTTACAAATTCACAATTCGAGTTGTGAATTAATGGTTGCAATGTCGTACAGAAAAATCTTTTTTTTTCCCTGATAAAATATTTGATTTTGTTTTTGCTTCATTTTTTTAATATCTTTTATATATTTGCTAAGACATCTCTTCCCTTCAGTGAATTCATGAGGATCACTCCAGGGCTACCCTAAAGGCAATCTGCTGGTGGAAGATTTCCATGTGTGAGTGACCGCAGCTATTACTCCACTAGAGCTATGTTAATTTCAATGCTCTTGGTCAAGCTACCAAGGTTACTTAAAAATAGATGTAACCAATTTCAATCTCTGTGGCCGATCCACCAACATAGAATGAGAAATATTGTATGGTCGGCCTTTGAATTGTGGGTTGAGTTCATGATCTTGATCTCAATTTTCATTGGGCAATGCACATAGTCATATCTCTTAATTTCTAGATCGTCATCGGATTTCTTTGGTTACTATATGGTGACTTGATTTTTTTTTAACCGGCAATAATCAAGGGTGTGATGTTTTTTATACCTTGCATACTGTTAAGAGGGTGATAGTGTACAGAGGAATGTCGATGGATGGTAGTAAAATATGGAATCTGTCATTTCAGTGGTTCCACACGATCAGCCTCATGACTTAAAAAGATAAATCAAGAAATTGTAGTTGCTCAGTGTGGAGGAGAGCTTTTGTCCTATGCTAGTAATTTTGTTTCACATTAGTCGACTTACCCTTGCCTTAGGGACAGGGGGGTGTCGATAGATGAACGTACTAGAGGAATGTTGATCGATGAACAAACTATGATGGATGTTTCTCATGAGGGAAAAAATAAAAAAATAGGAAATAAAATCTTCCTTTAAGCGAGTTTTTTTTCTTTTTCTTTTGGATACAATTTTCGCTTTTAAAAAGTTAATTCCAAATATAATTTTTCCCTTTTCAGATGTAATCTTCATTAATATTCTTATAATTTGATGAATAAAATTTTGAAATATGATTTTTTTTTGGCTTAAAAATAATCGGATGAAAAAGATTTTGCTATTTTTAAAATATTTTCCCCAGCTTTTCCCTAGAAATAGAATTGAATAACCAGACACTTGTATCTTGAGCATTATACCATAATAAAAGATACAGGTTAACAAAATGCTTCTCTATTCTGAAAAAGGTCCTAAATTACTTTTAATTGGTAGATACAGAGCACTCTAGTCGTCAACTTCATCTCGCCAAAACCCCAGCACCTGCGCCTGAAACACTAGCGCTCTCGACATCATCAGCATCCAACTGGAGCAACTCATTGTTATCATGCTGCACTCTGCCACTTATTTCCAGGCATAAACCCTTTCTCATTCTAATGTTTGGTTTTCCTTTGGCTGGAACCCTTGTGGCACCTGTTTCGACGAAGACCGGCTGAAGCTTAATGGTCGGGTTAGGCTTTATGCGGTTTGATTCCCTTTCTTCAGGTGGTCTTAGTATACCATAGTCCAAGTCCGAGGTTTCATCCTTGTTCAATATCACCTGCGCAAAATATTCATCATCATGTGGTGAAATAGATTTAGTAAGATGATGTTAAATTTTTTAGTGTACTGATCTAGTAAAAAGAGTGTCAACTACAAACACATATCTCCGCTAGAGCATTTCAAGAAGAAAGTACATAATGCACAAAGCTTTGTCTCTTTTATTGGTTCTAGCAAGCCAAAAAAACCGACGAATTCACATTAATCATAATCAAGATGTCTAAACCAAGGGTATACCATGAATATCTGGCCAAGGAACAATATAATATGTATGTTATGTTACCAGTAGCAAACATTTCAAAAGAAAATTGTAGCACAAAATATCATTAAAAGCAACCTTGCGTCCAAGCAAGTCGAATGTGACAACAACTTTTCCTCTCCGCGCTTCATCAGCTTCCTCAATTTCCTTTTTCTTCTTCTGTATAAGTAGTTTCTCCTGCAAGATAAGAATTTATCTGAAGATCAGGTTTAGTTGCAAATTTAAGGCACTTCCACAAGGATAACGACAAGTTGGAGCCAGTGCATTCAAAGAGACTAAGAGAGCATACAAACTTGAATGTTCACGGTGAACAAGAAGGCTATGTGGTGTCTCAAGCACCTTGTGGAATGGTTCTTCTAGCCGACAAAGTACCAGCATATAACACATTAATAGAAGCATTTCTTAAATGAAGCAAAAGGGGTAACCACCACGATTCATATCTAAATAATTGATGATAAAGCAAGTCGATTGGAAATCAAATGAAGCAATTCTTTTAATATTAGAGTAGATGGTGCAAGGATAGAAGAATTCCATCATCAATCGAGTTCGCCAATAGATTCACTCCAAAATCAAAGAGAAATGAGCTCACCACCAACAGAACAGAGTTGACAAAGGGCTGAGCACCAAATTGCCAGACATATTCAATCAATTTACTGACCATAACAGTTCATGGCTAATTTAGGTCTAGCAGAGAAGAACAAGGGAATCTTCTGATGATGATATGGAGTATTGGTCAACCCTAATCCTCTCACTATCACATAACACTCTATTGCAGATGGAGGATGATGAAAGAGGACAGAGATACAGAATGTAAGAGCTCATACAACTTTGTGAAGGGAAGCCTTGACGCAACGGTAAAGTTGTTGCTTTGTGACCTAAAGATCACGAGTTCGAAACCTGGAAACAACCTCTTCTAAAAAGCAGGGTAAGGCGAGAACTTTGTGCACCAGGCTGCCATTTTTATTATTTTATATCCATGTGAATAAAAATAACTCAATCTAAATGAAATAACTAATTATTTAGTCCTCCTCTGACTTGTCTGACTTGTCTTACTGGAATACAAAAGCTACATTTTCTTTATCACGAGAAACCAGTTAGGAAGTGAGCCAGCTCAAATACAACATATTTAACACAGTGCAAAACATCATATTTCTATTCTTTGTTAGCAATGATTCATTGAATTAGTTGTTCATGTTTTGATAAAGCTTAAAACTGAACCTCTGGTATTAAGAATGAGATGAGTAAAAGCAACCAAATATTAGACATTGATTAGCCATTTTTGGACAGAGGCAAATAGAAAGATCATGCATTAATGCATTGGTATGAAAAAAAGAAGCATTTCAAGGAAATCACAAATTTGATGATGATGAAATCCAGAAGGTTTAAGAATTAGACCTCTGCGGACAACCAGCTATTTCCTTCAATCTCGTAATAGTCACTCTGATCATCAATAACTTTAGTCCTTGCTGCAGAGTTCCTATCATATTCTACAAGTCTTTTTGAATAGGCCTCTGCTGCAGCTTCAGCTTCAGAAAGAGGAACTGCCATGTCTGATAGACCAGCATATGTACTCCCTTCTTTAAGCACAAGCGCACCACAAAAATTACAGGGACCTTCGCCTTCTTGTTCACATACTATCTTACCACAAGATAGGCAGTTGCTTACCAGCTTGTGTCGTCGAGCTTGGCATGAACATGGCTTACCTTGCTGGAATACAACAGTACCTTTCGCAGCCTCGGCAAGAGTGATAACTCTGCCACTCTTTTTCTTTTTTGAAACAGCTGAGTTACCTTTAGAGACACCTCTTGGCTCATTTTCATTTCGATTGATCGTGTCTTGGATCAATGAAGCATTTGTTTCTCTAGAAACTCTTGTTTGCTTCTTCACCGCAACAAGCTTTTCCTCTTCTACTGGTGGTTTTACGTATGGTTTAAAGCTTGACGCTTTTATGTCAGAGGTATTAGCAGAAGAATCAACAACACCTCTTTGCTTCAAGTATTCTTGAATTATAGGTTGTCCAGTTTCCTGGCCAACGATATTCTGCAGAATTGTAGTTGCACAGGAATTACAGCAGTTATAAGAACAAAGAAATTTAATAGAAAAGTCAATAAAATACCTTAAATAGGAAGAACCCTAGAAAAACATGGACTAAATGCTGCACAGAATACCAGAATTCATCCCTTCATAACTACTAAACATGTTTCCAAATATATCTTATCCTTCTAAAATACGAAGTTTTATCTGATTCACATTTAAACCATAAAAGATCCTACTTTTTTGCTTATCTATCTTATTCTTATTGAAGTACGGGTGTTTCAGACTTATTCTCTTACATGAGGTCGTTAGATTGAGTGGCACCCCTTCCCGTGATATTGGAATGAGTTCTTCAACCCCATATACATCTATGTCACAATAGGCATGAGGGAGACGAATAGAAAACCTAACCTATTCAAAAAAAAAAACATTACCTTCTCCGGCAATTTCACCAGTAAAGATGACCGATTACTGACATCCATCACAAGGGAGAGATATTTAGGCGCGCGAGGATCGAAAGGGAGACAAAAAAAAAGAGAGAGAGAGAATATGGCAGAGGGTGCTCACGTTAAGGTAATCAGCGGCATCTTGCGGCGGGGCGAGCTCGCAGAAGGAGACGAGACCATGGATGAGATCCCTGTCGAGGGACAAGCCCGCCTCCATCCTTCCGGAGAGCTCCACCAGCGCCGCCTCTAGCCATTCGCCCGACCCTGCCATCACTTCGTCTCCTCGGCGTCTCCGCTTCCAAAAGATCCAGGCTTTTTAGCAGGTTTAAAAAAGGAAGCAATCCCTCTTGTTGGGCCTATTTCGGCCTGCATTCTTTATTCGGCCCTTTATGGGGCCCATAATGGGCTGAATTACCTCTCTTTCTCCGACCATTTCGACTCGGGATTGAAAGTCAACTTAGATCGCTGACTTTGTGCTCAATTGCGTTTGACCATCATCTTAAAACGCCTAAATTTGGAAAGATCGAGAGGAAATCGAGGCTTGTCGTTTACAATTTAGTTCGATCTCTTCTCCTGCCTGGGTATATAAGCGCCCCCTTCAATCCCTCTCTCTCCTCCTCTCTCTCCACCACCAGGGGCTTCGGCTCCTAAAATAAACAAATAAATTAGTCATTAATCAATTACCCAAAATGGCGAATATTAAGGCCGTGATCGGCTCCTTCGCCGCCGTCCTCGTGGTGGCGGCGGTGATGGCCGTGGTCGGGACGGTGTACACCTACCACCACAAGCCGCCGCCGCCATCGTCGGATGACCCCACGTCTATCAAATCCCTGTGCGGGCAGACCGATTACAGCGAGCTGTGCATGCGCACCGTCGGCGGCCACGCCAACTCCTCTGTCGCCCAGCCAAAAGCCATCATCCGGGCCGCGTTCGAAGCCGCCATGGTTTCCGTGTCCGATGCCCACCGCCTCAGCGACAACGTCAGCGCCGGCGCCGCCGACGAGTTCAACCGCAACGCCTTCGCCGACTGCAAGTCGCTGCTAGATTTCGCCACCGAGGAGCTGCAGGCGGCGATCACGGAGTCCGACGACGTGGCGCGGAAAGCCGACGACATCAAGACGTGGCTCTCGGCGGTGCTCACCTACCAGGAGACCTGCGTCGACGGCATCACTCAGCCGGAGCTGCAGGACGCCATGAGGAAGGGGGGCATGGAGACGGCGTCGCAGGCCACCAGCAATGCCATCGCCTTCGTCGACATCCTCAGCCCCCTGCTTAAGTCCTTCAAACTTACCTCATCAGGGCGGCGGTTGTTGTCGGCGGAAGAAGGCAAGCACCCTTCTTGGTTCTCGCAGCACGATCGGAAGTTGGTGGCGGCGCAGTCGAGGGGAGAGCTGAGGCCGAACGTGGTGGTGGCGCAGGACGGGAGAGGAGATTTCAGTAGCATAAACGAGGCCCTGACGGCGATGCCGAAGAACTACGCCGGGAGGTACGTGATCTACGTGAAGGCAGGGGTGTACCAAGAGTACGTGAAGGTGACAGAAGACATGAACAGAGTGTTCATGTACGGCGACGGGCCGAGGGAGACGATCGTCACAGGCAGCAAGAACTACGTCGACGGGGTCGGCACCATGAACACCGCCACCTTCGGTAGCCCTCTCTCAACTCCGACCGGCCGGTTGAATTGACCGATCATTAATGATCGTGGATTACAATTGTGCAGCGGTGGTGGGAAAGGGCTTCATCGCGAAGTCGATGGGGTTCAGCAACACGGCGGGGCCGCAGAAGCACCAGGCGGTGGCGCTCCGGGTGCAGTCGGACATGGCTGCCTTCTTCAATTGCCGGATGGACGGGTACCAGGACACCCTCTACGTCCACACCCACCGCCAGTTCTACCGCAACTGCGTCATCTCCGGCACCGTCGACTTCATCTTCGGTGACTCCGCCGCCGTCCTCCAGAACTGCCTCATCATCGTTCGCCGCGGCATGGACGGGCAGCAGAACACCGTCACCGCCCACGGCCGCAAAGAAGCGCGCTCCAACACCGGCCTCGTCATACAAGTAATAAGTATTCGGATTTTTCCCGGCCGTAGTTTTAGATTTGCCGATCGATATATCCAACACACCATTGAACGCCGCCATTGACTCATGATCAGAACTGCCGGATCGTGCCAGACAAGAGGCTGTTCCCCGACCGGCTGAGGATCCCCAGCTTCCTCGGCCGGCCATGGAAGGCCTACTCGCGCACGGTCGTGATGGAGTCCACCGTCGGCGACCTCATCCGGCCCGAAGGGTGGATGCCGTGGGACGGCAACCTTTACTTGGACACCCTGTACTACGCCGAGTACGGCAACCGCGGCCCCGGCGCCGGCACCAGCGGACGCGTCAGGTGGCGAGGCTTCCACGTCATCGACAAGCCGACGGCGCAGCGGTTCACGGTGAACTCCTTCATCAAAGGGAACCTGTGGATCCCCTACGCCGGCATCCGCTACCTCGGCGGCCTCAAGTACTGAGCTCCGACGTATCGAAAACAGAGGGAGAATTGAAGGTGCATGGTGAAAGAGAGGAAAGAGATCTGCGCAATGTACTTTGCAAACTATTCCATGGATTAATTCAGTGATAATTACTCCTTGATTCTTGGAGAGATTCTAATCATTTAGATTGGATCATATATGGTATCAACACCTCTATTTTTTAAATTATTAAAATAATATTTACAAGAAATTTAGAATTAAAAGGCAAATAAAAAGGATTTTGGAAAAAAAAAACAAAGAAGTTAACTTGCAGGCCAAGCATGCCCCAAATAATAATAAGTAGATCACTTTCTATATCCGAGTCTGCGTCACTAGTGAAAAACGTAAATGTCTTGCTACCTTGCCCTCTATTGGGGATCATAGTGGGTCCCACTTCTCACCTTTAATCAATCCTTCAGGTACATTGCCTGACTCCTTTCCGACCCGTGCTCGTTAACGAGATGGAGTTAACTGAACAATTAAGTAAATGAGCACTCTTTTTGTAAAGACGAACTTTGAGAAAAGACACGTGGTAGAAATCGACTGCATCATTTTTAGATTAACGGTTGGCATTCGTTGGTCTTTTTCTGGGCTCCCAGTCGAACGGAAAAGACACGAACAGCCCACCCGGTTCTTTTTGCATGCGTGTCCCTTGAGAATGTAAAATTACTCCAGGGTGAATCTCGCAAAGAATCAGTCATAAAAAATTCTCAAATTTCATTAATGGAGAAATTTTTTCAAGATTATTGGATAGGATAATTGAACCAACACAAACTTAAATTTATTCAAATTTAGACTGATTTTTTTCATTGAGTTTGAGCATTATTAGATATTCATTGTTTTCCTTAAATTGATGTAACTTTTTAAATAATGATTCTGTTTGTGATTACGTCTAAAAACAAGGGACTGTAGCGATTTTTGTGCAACGTCTGAAGGATTCACATGGAAATTTGTACTTTTTAAGGGGTTGTACCAAATATGTGCAGGCCAAGGTTTTTTCTATAAATTAGCCCTCGAATAGCTGAAGACTTCGTCTCCTTGCCTTGGGCTTTGCTGCTTCTTCTCTGCGATTACGATGACAAACCCGTCGAATTCGATGGAGGAAGCGAAGAAGACATGTTCGTCGGCGTCGATTGGTTCCTCCGCCACGGATTCCGCGGCTAAGGCTAAGGTGAGGATCGCTGGAGCTTGGTCGGGGGCGGTCGAGGTTGAACTGGAGGCCTGGACGCTGCCGATGCTCCGCGAAGAAGTGGCGAGGCGGGCGGCTGTCGCCCCGGAACGCGTCAAATTAATATTCGGAGGGAAGATCTTGAGGGATGACGACCAGGGGAAGTCGCTGGCGCAGTTGGGGTTTAAGAACAACGCCAGGGTGCTCTCCATCAAGCAGGACGACCAGGAGAAGGCGATCGATGATCAGGCCGCTGTCGAGGACGAGCGTGCCAAGAAGCTGGCGAGAATCAAGTGAGTTTTTTTTCTCCTTGCTCTTTCTGCCCTTTCTCCTTTTTAGTGTTTTGCTTTCGCTTTGTAAGATAATTTTTTTACTCGATAAGAAGTTTGTCTTTTAATTTTCGTGGTTTACGGCTCTAGTTTAGATAAATTTGATCTAATGTTGCTGCAGCAGCTTTGAAATCGTTGAAACTATGGTTAATCAAGTCGAACTGTTCTGTTATTGTTTAAGGACACATAAAAAAAATTAAAAAATTGTTGTACTGATTTATCGTTTACTCAGAGAGTGGGACTGGGATTTTCGAGCGGAGGTGGGTATTAATTTGTGTTGAATTTGTCATGAACGATTTGGCCCTTGTCATGGACGCAAAAAAAGAATACCTGATTCATGTGCGGAAACCACTTCATAATCGAAGTGCATTGGAAATAGGAGTTCTTCATAGTTCTGCCTACTATTGTTGGCCATATCTGTATGGTTTTCTGTTATGAATTCATCTTTCACCCTGTGGCATTGCTGCCATTCCTAAAAACAAGGAACATAGTCTGGACACTTGAAAAATGGTAGATTGATTATGGTCTGCAAGATCCTATTTAGGTTAAGAAAGACTAAGGATTTTATTTGGCCCAAGAAAAAAAGTCACAAATTGTTGGTAGAGAATGGTACCCTCTTGGTGGACTGCCCTCGTTCTTTATTACCCTTCTTGAGTAGAAATAGAAAACACAAAGTAGAATTTATGTAAACATCAATGATTTTATCAAGAAATTGAACTTCAAACTGTTTCTAATATGATTTTATCAACTTACATTTGAGGCTGATAATTTTTTATGCTTTCCTTTTAAACTTTGATACTGGATCAAGTATGTGCTGAGACCTCCACATTTTTTTTTTCTGTCTCTGCCAGTGCAGTTTAGAATAGAGCACAAGTAATGAGTAAATAATATTTCCACTTCCTCTAGAATGATTGATGAGTCATACTCATGTTATAGTTTGACATAATTGATTTTGTAACCTGAGCTAATATTGATTTATGTTTTAAGAGACTCAATCACTTCACTACTTTACAGGGATGCTGCTAAAGCTTTAACTGAAAGGCATGCTGATGGTTCGCTTCCAATGGAAAACTACAGTCTAGAGCTTGAGAATCAGAGTGGTCAAAAAATGGTTCTGGAATCTGAATCAGACCGAAAGTATAGTTTTGTAATTTTTTTTGTTTGTGTAATATTTTGATCTTGGAGACTTGAATGTTTTTGTGGTAACTAATGACTATTATCACAAGAGCTTGATGATCTGTGCAGGTCATTAATGTTAGGTCTAATGCTGCACAACAATGCCAGAAGCCTCATTAAAAAACAGCAGTTTAGGGAGGCCTTGGACGTTCTACTCATGGGAGAGGCTAGTTACCCTACTTCTCGATTATTAATTAATTGTGCTATAATACTAACAACACTATTAGACCTATATGAATCTTAAGGAAAAGTTAGCTATAGGAATAGGCATTATACATGATACTGAAGATCTTATCTTCATTATTGCAGGAGGCTTTATCTCTCTGTGATCCTAAATTTACTGAGGTAAAGTAAATCATTGATTTGTCTGTTGGCATACAAAATATTTGTTGGCATTCACCATTTTTTCTGCTTGTTTTCAGATAGTTGACAACGTACCAATGCTTCAACTAGATGTTGTGTGGTGCTATTTCATGCTTCAAGACATATCATGCCTGGCAGTGGCTGGTGTACGCCTAAACATGGCTCGAAAGGGTTTTGAACGCTGCCATGGTAAAGATTCAGATCGCTTGAAGCTCCATACTGGTTATCGAGCAGAACATTCAATGTGAGAATCTCTTTGCTCATTTATTTCTATTACATATTCTGAAGGATACCCTTTCTATTCCTTGTTTAAACAACAACTTTTCATCTTGGACAGATATCTTAGACTGGAGCTATTGGAAGGGGTGGTGGCTTTTCATAGTGACAACTTCAGAGAAGCTCGCAGAGCTTTGTGCTCTGCACAAGCTAGATATGCACAAGTACTTTTAGATTTCTAGTGGCTTTTAGTAGAATATTTTCATCATAATTTATAGCTGCAAAAGATCCTTTATCACTTATGATTGCATACATTAACTTTTGATGTTACAGAAAATACTATAATATATTTTTTTATTGTCAATAGATACTAGAAACACTCTCCAAAAAGTCCTAACCCAAATAAAAAAGGTGGAATATCTGATTAGACCATTGAAAAACATCTGGAATCTTCAAATATGCAAGCCTACCAATCTTCAAATATTGTTTGAGTGTTATATTCCATAACAGTGGAAGTCCATTCACGTATTTAACAAACATCTTTTATGCCATCTAATGAATATCAATGCTTTCAGCTTCAAGTACCAGATGAAGGTTTATCAATACTTATAGGAATGGGTTACAAAGAGAATAAAGCAAAGAGGGCATTAAGAATGACTGGTAATGACATTCAGATGGCAGTTCAATTCCTGGTTGAGGATCAAGATAAGAAAATTCTCAGAGAACAGGAAAACCTTCAACGAGAAGCTGAGATTCGGTACAACTCTATTCCTGTTCACAGAAGCCTTTTATTTTATTGATCTAAGCATGGAATTAATTGTATGAATTTACAGCGAACAGCAGAAATATGGTGCTACTCCTATGAACAAGCCCATCGATTTGCAACTGTTAGATTATTTGGTTTCTCTAAGGTAAGCAATTGCAAACTATGTGGTCTGATATTTCCATCATAAAATGCATACATAGCATATGCTTCAAGTTATATGAGTCATTGAGTACCTTCTTTGCTGATATGATATGGATAAAGCTTGGAAGATGAGGATATTTTGAGCCGGGGGATTTCTTTTGATATGCACACAAGAAAAAAAATCATATGTTTCCACATGCTCGAACCGGAATTTCCA
The DNA here is from genome assembly GCA_037833815.1 of Zingiber zerumbet. Classification (NCBI taxonomy): domain Eukaryota; kingdom Viridiplantae; phylum Streptophyta; class Magnoliopsida; order Zingiberales; family Zingiberaceae; genus Zingiber; species Zingiber zerumbet. The sequence goes on along the minus strand of JBBMJZ010413105.1, from coordinate 3,965,606 downwards.
GGGTACTTGTGGATGAAATATGTATTGTCACTTGTATTGTATATTGGTCCTTGGAGAAAGCATTATGATTCTTGGGAATTCGGAAAATAATCTTCTAGTTTGAATGCTTTCCTGTAGGCTGTAGGGAATGAGTAAGATTTATGGAAATTGGATAATTCAGTTGGGATGCCAATAGAAGTAGCTGTGTCTAGCTTACGAAATTTGTATATATATCTTTGCTGATCATCTTTGCAGTTTTCAGAGAGATCTTGCCGCAGAGGCTCTTCGAGTTAATGAAAACGATACCCAGAAAGCATTGGATCTTTTGACAGATCCCGAAAGAAACTTTCTTCTTCAGGTACTTGGATTTCTGTTCTTTGATTTCCGCTTCATTCGTCTCCACTCATTTCGACTGACCAAGGACCTTCCGATCAAAAGAGCCAACTTGAGAACAGAAAGAAACGGAGAAGAGAAAGACGGACAGAGGCAAATGTTAAGGAACTAGTCTCCATGGGGTACGATCGATCATCAGGTACTCCACCAATTGATTCTTTCAATCCTCTTTCTTTCTGAGGGAGCCTTTCACCATGATGACTCTAGAGCATCTGACTTTGTATTTGCAGCTGTCGCCGCTGTGGCAAGTTCACAAACAATGGATGAGGCACTGAACATACTTGCCGGAGAAAGTTCAGGAAACAATAACCTTCCGATTTGCGATGAACCAATGGATGCTGGGGAAGGCCCATCAAATGCCCCGAGCAACGAAGACCAAATGGACGAGGGAGTAGAAGAAGATGAAGAAGTGAGGCACACACATCCGAAGGACAAAGCCATGAGGGACAAAGCCATGGAAGATGAGCTTGCGAATGATCTGACAGGGGATGCATTGGCAGACTACGACATTGAGGTAACCAAGGAAGGAGAGGCGATCGCGGAGTATCTAGCTCGGTTGGATTCCATTGCCAATGAATGATGGCAAACTTCATACATAGTTTAGGTAGCAGTTATGGGAACAATTAATTGTTATGTACTTTCGACATTCAGCTCGTTTAATAATGTTGATGCTATTCAAAGATGGAAGGTTTCATGGAAGAAAAAAACTTAAATGAAGGGGTGTAGAACTTGACATAAAAAAATTAAGTTGTGTGGTCTAGTCAAATGGGACGGGCTAGTCGTTAGTTGAAAAAAAAAAATCTCTCTAAATACACCAGCTAAGAATGAGATAAGTAAACGTTCTTACCTCCCTACCATAGCCCGGGTAGGCTAGTCGTTAGTTGAACAAGATATAATGGGTGTTTAATTGATTAATCATGCTAAATGGAAGTTTATGTTTCACAAACTGAACTAATAAAACATTATTTCTATTTTTTATATTTTATTTATAGAAAATAATTATGCCATTTATTAATTATTATCTATTCTGTTTATCAATTAAACTCACTGTTAATTAAATCTCGTACAAACCTTTGATATTATTTAGAAACAATTTAAGCCCCGAGTTATGGTGGAGTGGAAGGGTATTAAGTTGTCATCTAAATATTCATAATTCGATTCCTAGTTATGGTATATTTATAGGATTTTTTTTCCAAATGGGACATACAATCACGAGACATTGGGCTTCTGGGCAGTTCACAACGAGTCTTCCCTGATTTACCTTAGCTGTGAGACTAGACTAGTTGCCATAGGTTCGACCAGTTTATCCTGTCAGTCGGTGGAAAACTTCCATAGAGCCGGATCAATTGTCATATGCTCGATGTTACCTAGTTTAATATTTTACCCTCACAGCTGCGGTGCAGCGGAAGAGCACTACGTTGTCATCCAGACGTCTGTGATTTGATCACAACCATGGTGTATTTATAGAAATTTTTTTCTCCAAATGGAATGCGCAATCATATGATGTTAAACTTTTGGCCGTTCGCCACGAGCGCTTATTGATTTACCATGGTACCCAGTAGAAAAATTCTGTGAGGTTGGACTGATCGCCCCAGATTCAATATTATCTGATTCAACATTTTAGCCCAGGGTTGACTCAATTGGTAAGTGTATAGGATAATGATGGTAGTAATCGATGGTTAAAAGTTGAGAGGAGATTTTATCACTTATGCTCACCTTTGTCCATATACTTGTTAATTTAGATACCTATTAAACTCTCTCTCAATAATATGGAACAAATATGAGGGGCTGCTAACCTAGCGGTACCATATTTTTATAAACATTTTAAAATAATTAGATCCTATAATTTATTTCAAAAAAATTTAATTCTGTGTTAACTTATATAGTTTATGTTAATACGACACTTTCCAAAGATTAATATTATTAGGAGATTTATTATCCAGAAAATTTCATCAATATATGATTGTTTTAGGAAAATTCATTTCACTAATGAAAATTACATACTTTCTAAAACATCTTCTCTAGTTTTGAAATATCATCAAATATCCATATAATTTTTATTGAGGGTATTTAAAAAGGCATATAAACTTTTTGGGAAGGAAATGAAAATTTTCATTTATTATTTCTACGCAGCAGTGGCAGAGCAGCTGCAGACAAAGCAGCGGTTTCGTACGAGGGATAGGGAGGGAACGAGTAGCGGGCGAGTTTGAACTATTGCTCCCCAAATTCCCAGCTTTTGATCGCTCTCAGCTCGAGAATCTGCATCAGGTGCCTGCTCTAGTCGGTTTCTATCGGATTATACGTGTTTTTTTCGTCGTTTTTGCTACGATTTATCTGTTGTTTTGAGCAAGGTCGATGATGTTAGGGTTTTGAAAACTAGCGTTGAAATTGTTCTTTCGCCTCCTGGTTTACCATATGTATGCTTCGTGTTTCGTGCATGTGGCAGATTGTGGAGATAGGGTTTCGAAATCTATAATTAGGTTTTTGCTCGTCGGAAATTGCTGTGGTTTTTGTTTGCTTTTCAATTTACTGTTCATATTTGTAAAATTAGCTGTTTTCGTTCTGTAGATGTATAGAATTTCTTCTGCGTGTTAAAGTTTCGATCTTGCTGTGTTATTTAGGTTGGGTTACGGTTCTAGCGTCTAGACCTGTTGGGATGGCAGAAGATAAACCGCCTCCTGAAGGTAATACTCTTGTATATTCTGAAGAGCAGGACACGAAACATAAAAGCGACACAGTGGAAGCTACTACAATATTGAATGGATCTGGTCCTCTGGAGCCAAAGAATGTTGTGTCTGACTCTGGAGATACAGGAAATAAAGGTGAAGGTAACAAAGATGAGGATGGTGAAGAGATGCATATTGAAGAAAATGGAACTGCAAAAGAAAATGATATTGGAGAGTCAAAAGAAGATGACACAATTGAGGATGCAGGACCTATGCAAAAAGAAAGTAGTGTAGAAGAATTGAAAGAAGACAACACAATTGGGGATGCAAAACCTGTGCAAAAAGAAAGTAGTATAGAAGAATCAAAAGAAAATAGCACAATTGAGGATGCAAGACCTATGCAAAAAGAAAGTAGTATAGAAGAATCAAAAGAGGACAAACCAATTGAGGATGCAAAACCTGTGCAAAAAGAAAGTGGCATAGAAGAATCAAAAGAAGATGGCCCAATTGAGGATGCAAGACTTGTGCAAAAAGGAAGTACTGTAGAAGAATCAGAAGAAGACACAATTGAGGATGGAAAACCTGTGCGAAAAGAAATTACTATAGAAGAGTTGAAAGATGACGATCAGATTGAGAGTGCAGATACAACAGCCACAGAAAATGATGTACAAGAAACCAAAGATAAAAAGGAGATTGAGGATACAATTGCTACTGCTGAGGATATGGAAATGGTTGATGAAGAAGGTGATCAAGTAGTGGAGCATGCGACTACTACCACTACACAAACAAATGATGTAGAAGAATCAAAAGAAGACATAAAGAATGAGGACCCAAGTACTGCAGAATCTAAGGATGGGAAGAAGACTGATGTGGAAGGTGATAACATAACAGTTGTCAACCATGGAAAAATGGTCGTTATGGAAGGTGATAAGACAATTGCAGGTCAGGATGTGGAAATGGAAGATGCAAAGGATGACAAAAATGTGGGAGTGGAAAAAGAAGAGAAGGATGTGGAGCAAGAAGCAAAGCAGGAAGAATCAAAAAATTATATGGAGGCTGAAGAAAATGGTAGTACTGACCAGAAGGACATTGAGGATAAGGAAGCTGTAGGGTTTAAGAGAAAAAGATCACGGGTAGAGAAAACAGAGAGGAAAGGAAGCGAAAGTGCAACTAAAGCCATGGAGTTATTAAATAGTCCTATTACTTCATCCATTGAACGCCCTGTGCGTCAGAGAAAATCTGTAGAGAGATTGGTAGAAGTAATTGAAAATGAGGCATTGAGGGAGTTTCAAGTTGAAAAGGTGTTTTACTAATCATTTATTTTTTTAATCTTGCTTTTTGAGGTTGATATTTCAATCAATGAATACCTGAGATCTCTATGGTTACAGGGACGTGGCACTCCATTGAAGGATATACCAAGTGGTATGCTATTTCTGATATCGTCCTATTTACAAATTTCATATTGTCATTAAGTGAAAACTTTATGCTTCCTCAGATTCTGTTATCTTCTCTTTGCATCAATAATTGTCTCCTATTGAGAAGCATTGTTTATCCCTAACTACGATCTTATCAGTTGGTTTATATTCTCAAATATCTTGTAATTGTCATTTCTTTAACTTTATAACCAACACTCCACATGAATTTGTTGGCTTGCTTATTTAAATATTTTCTTCAGATAAACATTATTCGCTTCAGAGATTGTTGTTCTTGCTTCAAGTAGTTACCATGTGACATTGTTATCCCTATCATGTATGATATACATTTTTTACTTTTGCTCTTCATGACATTGTTATCCCTATCATGTATGATATACATTTTTTACTTTTGCTCTTCATTGGTGAATTAAAAATCTATTCGATAGCCATCTGACTGGTATGTTAAATTTTATCTGGTGAAATAGATAACAAATTGGAAGTATGCATATAGAAGTTATTCTCAATTGTAGGCTTAAATACTTTGTCACCAATTTTAAAATCTTTATATATATGAACTCTCCTCTCAAACACAAAGAAATTTTTTTACTAGCAAATAAAATCCATTGTAAAGATTGTTGACAGGATTCTATTAATTCAACATCTGAAATCCAAAATTGTATTACAGTTTAATCTATTTATGGCACATCCCATATCTTGTAGTTTGCTTTCCATTTCCTCTTCATATCCATCAAGTATGTTCTGATTATATATTATTCCATACGTGTCTGGCTTCTGTTCCAGTGGCTCACAAACTAGCAAAGAAGAAACCTGATGATATTAAATTGATACATCATACCCTTTTTGGAAGGAGAGGAAAGGTATTGAGTATTCCTTCTTTATTCTCTATAGTATGCTATCATTCTTTCTGATTGCTACTACTGTTGGTTCAGGAGTGTTGCACATTTGATAAGTATTATCCTTAAGTTGTTTGCAATATAAGTATCATGTTGTTTTCGGATAATTGCTCTATTTCCTAATAGCTCAAGTTTTGGGGAGTGGTGATTAGTTAATTAACTTTAACATGGTAGGCTTTGAATTTCACCTATGTAAAAAAAAAACATCAGTTCATTGGAGGAATAAGGTGATAACGCTCACCCCACGTGGCCCAATATTCCCCTAGGTAAATGATGGGGGCATTTTTGCCTTAGCACAACTGCCCTTTGCATGGAAAAAAAAAACAGTTCATGCATTGAGAGGTCGAGGCTAATCAAATTGCTAGGTTGATAGCCCTGACTAGGTCTTTATCAATCTCTTACTATATGCACAAGGAATCTAAGCCTAAGATAACTACAAAAAGAAAAGATTATTTGTCCTTGCTGCCTAAGATAACTACAAAAAGAAAAGATTATTTGTCCTTGCTTTCTTATTTTTCCAGCTTCTCTTATAGATGCTACGTTAGGGCACTACTCACCAGTAACCTACATAATTACACAGTTGTCAATCTGAACATTCTCAATTATTCTATCTTTCGTGTTACTATGCAATGCAATCAGAGGAGCTTCAATCGTGATTATTGACATGGTAACTTGACAGGCCTTTTACCTCAATTTGTTGAAACCCTCCAACAGTGACTGATGTTGTGGCAATTGTGCTTCTCTTTCCTTGTGCCGTGAATGGTTTTTTCTAAGGTGTATCTTGCATGTGAATCAAAACTTTTCACTTGATGTTCTCAATCTAGTGAGTTTGAAAGAAGGCTTAACTCTAGTTAGTACCTCAAGTTTGTGTAATTGCAAGTATACTGCTGTTATTTGTACCTATAGACTAAATGCATCAGTCTCAATTACAGCATCACCAATGTATTTTTAAAAGATAGTTGTTATGATTTTATTGCAGGCAGTGAATTTCAAACATCATATCCTCCAGTTTTCAGGTTTTGTATGGCATGAAAGTGATGTAAGAACAAACTTACCCTTCGAGAATAACTGGCTTTGTGCTTATTGTAGTGTTAGTTCTCTCTTCATTTTTCCTCACGAGCTAAATTTTATCTTCTCCAGGAAAAACAGAGAGCTAAAATGAAGGAGAAACTTGACAAATATGTAAAAGAAACACTGTTGGATCTATGTGATCTGTTTGATTTACCTGCTTCCAAAGCCAATTCTAGAAAGGTAGGTGGATCTTTCATTTATAAGGTTTTAACCATTGTATATGATCACATTGCCTCCTCATCTATGTTTTTATTTTTCTGATTATCTCACATCGATTATTTGGGTGACATTGTAGGAAGAACTTGTAGAGAAACTGTTGGACTTCTTGGTTGCTCCTTACCCTAATATTGAAGTAATATTTCTGAATTGGACAACTCTCTTATGCTTTTTCCTTAATGTTTTAATGATGATGGATACTTTTATTGAAAAGAAAGCTAAAATTGTTGCTTTAGTCTTCATGGAGTTCGTTCTAGTGCCTGTATTTCCTAAGTTTTTTTTTGGTAGCAATCAACAAAATCCAAAAAGCGAGAGAGAGTGGCCAAGGGAAGTTCTTCAAAGAGAATGGAGGGTGCACATTCAAAGAGGTCCAGGAAGGTTTGTATTAGAAAAATGAACTTCACAATCAGCATTATGTCATTCTATGCGTTCTTCCCTTTGCATTTCAAAATTTCTTGATTGTCTCAGTTAATATTTGATTGTGTAGTTTCTTTGTGGTAACGGATAAATGTATTAGCTGATGTCTTTGATTTGCAGAAAGCGATCAGAGATGATTCCTCTCTGAGCGAAGGTGATAAAAGCTTACCAGAAATGAACGATGAAGATGAAGGTAATGATAACAATCCTCGTAAAGGCAAAGCAATTGAGCATTCTGAGAGTGAAGATGACGATGAAGAAACTTATGATATGATCGAAGAAGAACATCAAAAAGAGGATCTAGGAAAGGGTGACACAAATAAGAAGAGAGTTTCCAAACAGAGGGAAAAGGTTGGGACCGACTCGAAGGTAGAGTCTGTTTCTGCAACTACCAAGGGTTCTACTAAACCATCTTCTTCCATACTTGCCAAAGCCAAGGATGGTGATGATGATCTAGGTGCAAAGGTCTTCTCTAGGAAGAAGAAAATGTCTGATTCACCCAAGAAAAAGTCAACTATTAGATCAGCAAAGAACGAAAAGGATACTGGTAATCTATCAGCCATAAATTTTCATGATTAAAGTACAGTGATATTGTTGAGCACTATAATTTATCTGACTACTGGATGCATGGGTTTTCTATGAGCCATGCCAACCACTTTTCTATTTACCCTTACCGTTAACATTCTGCTCTGTTAAAAAAGGTATGCTAAGATCGAGATGATATTTTCAAATGTTACATCACCTACATGTCGCAATAGGAAGCAAATGAAGGCACAAAAGCCTACTCACTAACGCACTTAGTGTTCTGGTCTCATCCTAGTCAATCTCTTTCAGTTTTCCATTTGGCTTGTCTCTTCATGATGCTGTCATTTTAAGGTTCAGTCTCATTGTTGGGTCATTGACCGATCTTATTTTTGCAATTATGGAAATATTACTTAATTGATATTTCTTCTGTCACAAATCTTTTTTCCCACACGCCATCTTTTCCTTGGGGCAAGTATTTTATTCTTGTTGGCTCTGAAGCGACTTTATACATCCTATTAACATTTTTGTGTATCTTTAATTCAATGGTACTGGTAACATCTTTGTTAACTTGATCTTGAAGTTGTTTAAATCAGCCTGGTTTGACCATACTTGCAATAGCTTTTTGTCCATGACAATGTATATTTTCTTGTCTATAATATTTTTGGCCAATTTTTGGTGATTTTTGTTTTCTTCAATATTATTATTTTTTGCTCCTTATTAGGGCTTTGACTTCTGATGAATTTTGTCTTGGACTTGTGTGCAATTAGTTTTCTTGCATTTATTCTGAAATGCATTCTCTTTTGATCAAGGTACAAAGGCTGGTAAAGACAATGTAGCAAAATCCAAGGTCCAACAGCCTGGTAAGGAGGAACTAAGAAAGAAAGTATGCGAAATTTTGAAGGAAGTTGACTTTAATACGGTGAGTTACTTATACGAAGATTGTTTTTTGTAGATTGCTACAGTTGTACACACAACTTGTTAGATTGTAAATTTTTAGTAAAATGCCTAAATTATCCTATTAGTAATTTTTTTTATAGGAGCTACTTTTTATGATTATGATGATGCTTTTGGTAAAATATCCATAGTATCGGTGCTCTTCTATTTTCAAACAAATTCCCAGTTGTTTGGATCTTATACTCGCTTGAATGTCCCATTTTGTTTGTTTCAGGCAACTTTCACAGACATTCTGAAGCTGTTAGGTATATGTTATCTTCAGAACTATTACTTGTTTCTTTATTTTCGATCCATCAACTAATTTTGACAACAATTATCTGTCAGCTACACATTACAAAGTGGATCTGACCTCACGAAAAGCATCAATAAAACTCATAATCCAAGAGGAGCTGACCAAATTGGCTGAAGCTGAAGAGGACGAGGATGACGAAGACTAAGAGGCGAAGTAGAAAAGACAGATTGATGTGTCTTTTGACGAGCAAGTCCACTCATGTAACGTTCTAATTTACTTGTAGCCACAATGTGTTTTTATTCGTAGGTGTAGATGTATCTGTGATAATTATGGGGTTCTGGTTGTAAACTAAACAATGGAAATTTTTATAGTTTCGGTGTATTTGTTTAGTATTAATGGACCAAGTTTATTTTATTTCTGACACATGATCAAAACTCAAGGATGTTTGTGTTTCCATATATTCCCTAGTTTTTAGGGCCATAAATGAATTTGGATTAAGTTGTGTTGTTTAAATTTATTTGATAAGAGAGTTGAGTTTAAAATGAATTAAATTGTTGAAATGATGGTTCATAATTGAGTTTTGGTTAAATAATATAAATTTATTTGTTCATTAATCGTCATCTTAGCCGTCCTTTTAAAATAGTCCCACTTATTTTTAAAGGGAATAAATTATAAGAGTTTATTTAATTTTAGCCGAGTGATCTTCTTAAATAAGAGACACGAGATAATCCAAAATAGTATTTGCACCTATCAAATATCAACAACACCTCTCTAACGACAATTCCTACCTTGGTATAAACTCGGCTACATCCGCAAGGTCGAAGCTATATCATTTTCAAGTATAGTTCTCATGGATTTTAATAAATTTAAACTCGACTTGTGTTTCGTTATAATTGAAATATCCTTAAGAGTTTGAGAATTCCTATCATTTTACACATCATATTATTTGTAAGTTGCACTTACAAATATATACTGATAAAAAGGAAGAGAAAAAATTTTAAAAAACAAAAAACCTTTGCTACAAACTGATGACCCCGAGTCTCACAATGTTGCTCGGTTGTGACGTAGCAGATTAAAAAAACCTCTGCCTAGTGACTTGTTCAGTAAGGTTTGGTCAACCTCTGCCCACAATTGACTATACATTCTACATCCGGAAGTCCATGACAGTGATGATATTGTTGAGGAAAAGCATCTTGTCGGAGAAACACGCCGCTACCTTGTCACCTTCCCTGTTCCAGCATACCTCAAAAATGCCGCCTGGCCCCTGGTAAGTCTTCAGTAACCTCCCTTCTTTTATGGACCATATGTGCAGCGACCGATCCAATGCTCCGCTCGCCAAGTATTCACCATTTGGACTAAATGCTATAGAATATACAGCGTCCCTAGTATTTGTGCAATAGATGGAAATATACAGTTATTAGTATAAGAGAGGAATGATGAGATCAACTAATGGTAGACTTACTTGTGACCATTCAAGCTGCAAAGAAGGTGCCCATGCTCGATGTCCCACAATTTAATCGTAGAGTCATAAGACGCACTGCAATGGTGCGGAGGTTATCAGTTACGTGATCAAAGGCATCTGCAAGCAAGATGCTGAGGTTCGCAAGACGTAAAGCTACAGAAAGTAAGGTTGAACGTCAAACAGTCAACAAGGAGTAACAATCGCAAAGGAGAAGGCTGATTGGAATGCTTCTACGATGCAGAGCAAAGTACAAAGCAAGAAAGCTACGGTCGTAATTTGTTCCCGGGACGAAGGTATATACCCAATTGTGCAAAGAAATTACTTACGTAGCGAGAACTTGATTTGAAGTATTTGTGCACGGACCAATTGGCCTCCATCTAATTGTGTATATTTCCTGAAAATGAATACCACAGTGACATGAGCGAGTAGAAAGAGTAAAAGAATTTAAACAAATGAAAGATTAGAACCTTGCTATGATCTCTGAAATCAAGCAAATATTTATCCTTCGTCAGACTCCATATCTGTATATTATTCACAGAAAGTCATAAAACATAAATGGGGCAAAAAGTAAAGTGGAAAAATAAGATCCATTGATCTGAAAAAGACAATTAAATATAAAATTTAATCAGTTTGCATATCTATATAAAACAGGAATTTAAAAGAAGACAATTAAATATACAAATTTACACCCAAAAAAAACTAGAGCAGAAAAGTACTTTATTTAATAGACTATCTGGAACAATAACAACTTTTGAAATGATAGCTTATAGTTGCTCGAGCAAAGATGAGTCGAATTTTAGTGCAGATCGGGTTACAATCTAACTTTGTAAACGAATTTATTGTACAACTTGCAAATATCAAAAGTTATTCACATATTGAAAGATTAAGCTGCAGAAAGATTCTTCTCTAACATGTTATTTACCTTTGCAGTCCCATCATCAGAGCATGAAGCCAATAGGGTGTGAGTTGGATCCCATTTAACAGCATTAACTTCGGCCTAAATGAAAAGGTAAAAGATTGATTTAAGGAAAGTCTGGAAAGATGAAATGTATCATTATTTGCGCAAAGGCAGTTAAAATCCTAACGATTAAAATTGCACCCAGGTAAGCATGTTAAGGTGCATTTGATCCAAGATTAGAACGGAAAACAGTTATACCTTGTGCCCAGAAAAAGCCTTCAACGGGCAAGTCTCACCAACCTTGCAAACATAGATCATGTTGTCGGCAGAGCATGAGGCAAAAGTACAATTGTTTTTCCAATCAATGTCAAATATTGGCGCTGGAAAACAATATTGGCATCTACTACAGTGATCCTTGTTTAGCTGAAGTTAGAACATTTAAAAAATTCACACTTCGATGTCTCACTGAGTCACTGATATAAGAAAAACAAGTACCTGAATGAAATTTAAATTGTTGTTTGCATTCCCAAGTATTTGTATCCCACACAATAGTAGTTTTGTCAACACTGCCACTTAGGAGGAAATCACCCTTCTTGTTCCATTTTAGTGAGAAAATGGCTCCTTCATGTTTCGCCAATGTGCTTCTCAGTTCTCCTGTTAACCATCCAAAGAAGGAAAACTACAACCTCATCCAAAAAACATGATTTTGGATATAACAAAGGCAAAGGAAGGAAGGGTATTTTTTTTATGACTATTATAGTTCAGTTATGCATCTCTTTTCCTTGTTAGAGAAAAGACATTAAGATGGTATTATAAATCATGTCACTGAGGACAATTTTTCAGTGATCAACATACAGTAATATCATAATCAGGTCAGCCGCCCTCTTAGTGAAATCTAAATAAACTCCTTGTTTTTTAACTTATGTGTAGATTAAGATTGAAAATGTTATATCAACAATGTGAAAGAACTTAAAACATGAGTAACATTAAAAACTCTATCTTCTTCACCAGCCCAACAAAAAATATAATCTCCATAAAAAATATAAGGTGGAAGGAAAACATAACCCTAAAATTTAAAAGAGCACATCCGGCTATGCAAAAGTATATTTACCATCTGGGCTCCATATTCTTGCTTGTCCATCATAGCAACCAGTAGCAAGTAAAGAACCACCATCCTGTTAGACAAATAAATATGAAAGTAACATCAAATGGTGTTCATAAGGTATCACAGAACAGTTCGAGAGCAGCAGCATTGCTCAAATCGAACCATAACAACTGCAGTGATAAAAGAAAACAGATCTAATAGTTGAAAACGAAAAATTGGAAAAACAGGCATGTCCAAGATGCAAAGCTTACGTTCCAGTCTAAGGTAGTGACATCTTTGCACTTCTCATTTGCTCTACCCTTGAAATGTTTAAGGATATGAACATTTGAAGGTAAAATTTGCACATCTTTGTGAGATGGACCATCTGGAACTTTCCAAATCCTTGCAGTTGAATCACCAGACCTACATTTCAAATAGATATCATATTTAAGACGCAAAGTTAGAACAAGATAGTATAAAATTGTCAAAGAATTCGGTGCAAAAGCTTATCTTCCTTGAAGGTACGGGTAAATTATCAAATTTAACCAAACACCACAAAGACCAAAGCAAACATCCTGAGGTATCATAAATTGCAAGTGTTAAACGGCATGAGGATCTATGGTAGCTTGTCTTGTTCATGCAGGTAACAAATATTAGTTCAAGTTCAAATAGGAACTCTAATGGGGAACAATCATGGTGACAATTGGTTTGGGGCTACCTAATTAATCAAATTAAATTGAGTACGGTGTGACATTTTCCAAAGTGAATTAAGTCACCCTGTGATTTTGACTTAAATCACCTTAATCGTCATTTTGCACTAAAAAATACGCTAGACACCTCAAAAGCCATATATATGGTTTTCAGTTTAAAATATTATGTTTTGTATCTTGAAGATGTTTTTTTAAAAAAATCAACTTGGTGGTCATTTACCATTAAAAGATACATTATTGAGGATAACAATGGGGTTTTGAAGAGGTGTCAAGAGAAAAGATGATTATAAAAATTAATAATAACAAAGAACCTCAATAAATCATCCTAATTATCCTTTCCATATAATCTCATCAAGGTTATAAGTGTAGAATGTCACATTTACAATTTTTTTTTGGATAACCTATAACCACTATTATCTCAACATCCTCCATGGCACTAATTTAGCTTTATAAAATATAAACAGAGAACAGTGTAGCTAAAAGTACTTCTAATAGGCTCATATTTATGCTCTGAATAAGAAATTCTCACCCGGAGGCAAGAAGTGAGCCAGCTGGGCTCCATGCACAAGCAAATATCTAAAGAAATATTTAGTACAAAGTAAGAATATTATCCAAAACGAAAACTTGAAAATAAGCATGGAAACAAACCTCAGAACTATGTCCTTCCAAGATGGTCACTTCAGAAGACGAGATCTCACAAGCTAAAGATTGAGAACTAGGTGTGTTGTCCATTTGTTTTGGCCCTACAAGAATAAAAAAACAAGTAATTGAATTTACTAAGACAAATAAATGCAAGTGAACAATTAATTTTCCACAAAAAAGTATGCACATATATACTTGGTGAATATGCCTCAATCTAGTATATTGTCAGGTTATGTCATCAGTTCATCACCAAGAATTTTTTTTTTAACAAATTACATATACATGTCATAAAGGACATGCAACTGTTACTAAACATATAATTTGACTACAAAGTTCTCCTTCCCAGAATAAGTTAAGAAGAGATAAAGCATATATCTAAGAGCTTTGTTACAGGGAAGGTCTCATGTTATGCATTAATATTCCTTAATTGATAATGAACAGCAACTGTTATTCAAAAATTGTTGAAATGGTTGCTTAGATATGCTTCAGCCACTTTGTATTATGTGTAGATTGTCAACTTCCTAAGATATGATTAATCTCTTTTGTATTGCTGGTGTGACTTTCAGTAACTCTGTCAAGAGCATAGTAAGTGATCTGGGGTTATATGGCAAGATTGTATATATGCATCTTCCATAGTTATCTAATATATGAGACAGGTCCATCCTCATGAACACTATTAATTCAACAATAAGTCTATTAGTTCAAATGAAAAAAAAGCCAATTTAAATTTTACATAAAGATTAATGCTGTTGTGGGATCAGAAAGGGATTAACCTGACATATCAAGCTAATTAGTATGCCAACAAGACAAATATAACATGATAAAAAAAATCATGCACCCAACAAGAAAATTGATTAAGAAGTTTACTTGATTTTTTTTTTTCTGTATTTTGATCTACTATTCATTTCTTTGAGGATACAAGTCCAACTGCACAAGTGAATTGAATTGGTTACTGAAATAAGTGTAATTTAAAAGAAATGAAGTAGCATCTAAAACACAAGACAAATAGATGATAGATCCTTAGTAGACTACATATATAGTCGTGTAACCTAAGAAGTTGTCCAGGAGGCTTTTTATCGAGTAATGAGAGAGACTTCACCCCTAGAAACTTTATGCTTTCCAAGTTTACTCTTTACTTTGGATTGGGAATGTCGCTTTTCCATTTTCATCACCCTTTCCTTAACCTTCCCTTGGTCATCATCCACATCCATCTTATCTTTATCCTCTTGTTGATCTCCATCTTTCTTTTGCCTTCCTCCTGGTGTCTCACCTTTAAATTGTTCTTGTTCTTGAGCATGCACATTATCTTTAATTTTATCAAATTCCTTCTGAATCTTTTCTTCTCTCTTAGCTTTTACCATTCTTTGTAGTTCATCTACACTCTTTGTGATGAGATCCAAAGGTTGCAAAAAGGAAAAGTCGTCTTCAGAATCTACATCATTCTGGCAAATTTCAAGAATCACAAGTGGTGGTTATCAACATAATAAAAAACAAAAGAAAACATGGCTGACAAGAAGGACATGCATACATTATCTAAGTTAGCTTCCATTTTAACATACTGCAGACCTTTTTGTACTAGGGTGACAAGAGCATCTGGTGGAACTAGATTTCCATCAATGGCAAAATTGTGAATGCCAGCTTCATATCCCAAAACAAATGATGCATGAGTCAAACCTGGTAAAGCCACCAGGTTAGCAATGTCACACCAAGCCATCTTTTCTACAAACATAAACTCTTATCAAAGGCTCTACGTGATAGCAACTTTGAGTATTAAAGAAAAACGAGTAGATTGGAAAAAGTAGTCAACTTGAAGCATAAGAGTAACATAACATTAAGTTCTCAAAACAAGATATTATTCACATTAGAAAGGCACACTGAAACAGTTAAGCAGATGCACAAACTCAACAGCACCACAATAAGAAAACAACTATTCCTTCCATGAAAAAAATCAGTTTCCTAAAAACCCCAAGGAACATTATGCATGCTTCCACGTCTGGGCCGTCTGAAGGTCACGAGTTATTTCGATGAATTAAACACTTCTTTTCTTAAAAAAAAAAAATGAGTTGGACTTGGACAACGAGAGAAATAAACCAATTCCATAACGGTGCTACACTTTGGTCGTCTAGGCACAAGATTACAGATACTGCGGAGTAAATATAAACCAAAGAATGCAACAAAAAAGTAAACATATTCTAACGGACCACCACCCACCTCTTCAAAACTTATGTGGACATAACTTATTCAATCAAAATTCTAACAGAGCAAACATATTAATTCAAAAATTCATCAAGAACAATAAAGATTAATAAAAAATTCTAATAGTATTAGAATAAGAAGAGCATTCGCAATCACTCGTGCCCCCGATAAAAAGAAGTACAGAAAACAACCCAAAAGGAAGACATCCTCAACGCCATTATTGTCCCTTCGAGTCGCTCCATCTCTCATCAATCAAACGATTATTTCCCTAGTGATTCAACTACCTAATCGCCTGATAGAGAAGATACTGTACCGGATTCGAGAGGAACGGGAGAGTAATAGGACGGAGATCGAGGACAAGAGACGGCGACCTGATTCCTGGAGGTAACGGAAGACGAGGAAGTTGAGCTCGGTGGAAGTGATAGTCGAAATCGTCATGGAATCCACGGCCGAGATTGCTCCACCATGAAATGACAACAAAATCGCGTACCGAACTCGATGGTGAACTAGGGCTAAAATACAGGGCCTGGATTCGAACGGCGGCCGGCAAATATATAGGCGCGAGAGTGTTCCGTTAATTCTTGGGAATTTTCTGTTTGTCACCCCATATTATCGATTTTATCAATTGCATCCCTCTAGAAACATTTATTCTTTAAGGTTATATTATGGATTTTATTATGGCACGTTCGATTCAAAATGATAAGAATTGAAATAATTGTTTATGGGAATTAGAATTTCATATAATATATAATAGAAACATCTTATCCGTGAAATGAAATAGGTATTTCAGCTGGATTTCAATATTTGATGAGTAAAAAAATAAAATAACCAAAATTACTTCCTTAAGAAACACTCCAAAATCGTAGTTTGGATAAATGTTATTCTTTGGATTTGCATTAATAATAAATACTCTAAGCACAAATTTGAACTCTTCACCAACAAGCCTTCTTCACGCTAACCTTGAATAAAAATAATTATTAAAACTATCATCATAATCAAACGAGAGAAAGATCTCCTGCAGGAGCCGATCTTTTCATCAATTTCGCCCAAGATTCATTTGTCTCTGTAATAATCTTCAACGCATAATCCTAAAATACAACACAAGGACAATAAGAATCATGTAGGTGGCAATATGCTTGATTGTATGAAAGAATTTATGGGAGAAATAAAGTTATACTCAATGCATTTGATAGTATAATTGTTCATATGGATTTACATCTTTTGATAATGTAGTGGAAAAGGAAATGTATAGATAGGATGTAAAGTAAAAATATACATCATGATAAATTTAGAAGAAATCTTAAGGAATCTAAAAATAATCTAAGATGGAACAACAAGGATCAGATCCAGTAATCTTAAGGAATCTAAAAATATTCTCCGCCATTAAGGTCAACTATTTGTTTAAGGTATCAGATCCAGTAATATTTTCTATGAGATTTAATAATATTAAGCCTATGAGGCATCCAAAACTGCATGTATGTAACAATCAGAGCAGATTCTGATACTGAATTAGAGAGCAAAAAATGAAAGTCATACAAGAATTACCTTGTTTGCAGCCTTATTGCCAAGACCAAACTTATTGGCAGGCTTTCCATCTGGAATCTTGTAGTCTCTGAACCAGTCTCTTATGGCAGTAAGAGTCCCCTGAAGAAATAAGCCATCAATTGGTAAGGAACCGTAAACCACAACATATCATGCATTGGAATCATCATTTGTGCATTTCAAAGAGAACGCCAAACTAGCTTTCTTTATAATTATTGAGAACTGTAACACTGTGTTATTGCTCAACTCTTATATATTCTTCTTTAAACATGAGTGCAGTATATACTTTTAGACATTCTGTACTAGGTGCTATATATTTGTCGATTAAACACCCTTGAGAAATTCTGAAGAAAGTCCTGCCGGTTGCAAACCAGTGGTCTAGGATATTCAGACACTAAACTTCAAAATTAGTTAGATCAAATCTAAAATACGAAACAGACTCAGAGAAACATAATTTGCATTTAAGAACAAGTAGTTAAATGGAAAATCCAGTAAGGCCTTAAAAAAATTGTTTCAAAACAGTTATATGCTGTTTGGATTACTCGAACATGTGGGCAGCAGGCCAAACAAAGCACACTTTGGACATGAGATTTAGGTCATAAAAGAAAAGCTAGAATTCTTAGTATGTTTGAGGTACATGTTTATGTGTGTGTGTATATTCAAAGGCAGTTGGTTTTTATATATATAATAAAACCTAGAATCCAGTTATTTATCATAAACATATATAACCAACAAAACAAATGTGCATTTAAGTAATGAGACAAAGAAACGGTGGAATATTTGAAAGCTAACTAATTTATGCCAATAGAAACCATACTGGAAAATGTTTCTCCACATCATCAGCATCATTTACAAGTGAAGCTCGAGGATCGTCCAATGAAATTGCAACAATCTTCCAGTCAAGCTCTCCTTCATCAATCATAGCTAAAGCTGCCAAAGGCTTCACTTTGAGAATGTCACCAATGTTAGCACGCCTTTCACCTATTTCTACAACATCAACTGGAAAATGAAAAAACTTAAGACATGACATTGCTGCATTCTGTGATACTTTTGCTAGACTATAAAAAAAATTCAAAAAGTGACGGCAACAAAAAGAGACATTCTTCTAAACCTGGATCATTATCCCCAAATGCCCCTTCAACTTCTGCATTAGCAAAAGATGGGTCTTCCCACGTCTGAGGAAGCAGTCCATAATTCCAGTTAATGTTGTATCTATAACATAGATGAAAAAACAATTGATCATCAGACAGAAATCATAGTCAAGTATGACAAATCATGAATGGATGACATTTGTGACCAGTCATAAAATCTATCAAAGAACGGACTATCTGTATTATCTAATCCTTTTCAATTAGTTCCATCAGGTAGAGACATGAACTCGAAGAACAGGTTTGCACTTAGCTATGCTTCCTGAATGTACGCTTAATGACTAGTGTTTTGTTTTTTGAGAAATAAAGATCTCTCATTGTGGTGTAAGTTGCGCTATCAAACTTGCCGTAGGCAATTGGCATGGAGAAATGAGAATTTCCATCTGGGTATAGACATAAATGTAGATCACTCAGATGGTTTGATTGATCATGTTTGTGGGAAAAAAGAGAATGTTAAGAGGATAGCCGAGTTGGAGACAATACGCTGTTCACCAACACTGCACTGACACAAAATCCCTCTTTTAAGAAGTTGCAGTTTGATGCGAAGTTCATTTATGAAAACTTTACTAGAAAACCAATTTCGCAGCATCCAATCCATGCTATTATATATTATATTTGTGATTAAAAAGTAGGAGTTTGACGACCAAAGAAATATCAAGAAAACTACATAAAAAATAAACCAAGCTAAAGAGTTGCAAATGTCCTCACGGGTAGTATCGGAGCTTCCCCTTCTTGGTGTCCTGCTTTATAGGCGTGTACGCTTCATCGGTGGCGACTTCCATCTTCGCGCTCGTCTCCTTGGGGATCTCCACGATGAAGTTGTAGACCCCGTCGCCTAAGTGCAAGGGCACATCGTGCCACGGCGACATCTTCTTCCCGGATCCGTCGAGGAAGAATACCCGGTAGTCGAGGGTTTCCGGACTCCCTTCCTCCCTGACCTGGAAATCGGATTTGAGGAGGGCAGAGGGGGCGACGAAGTGCCGCCGGGAGATGAAGGAGACGGGCCTCGGCTTCGCGGATGAGAAGAGGAAGGAAGCTCGGTGGCATGAAGGGGCAGACCGCGAGCGCAATCCGTGGAGGGCGGCAGTGGAGGTGGCGGCGACGAAGCGGGTGCCGGATGCGGTGGCGGCCATTGCCATGAATTGGGAGGAGCGGGGGAAGATGATTGGATTTGGATGGCATCTCCGAGCCGCCGTCACCTGCTTATAATTGAACCGAATCAAGGACCAGAATCAACCAGATCGGATCAGTTTAACGAAGACTCGGACACTCGGTCTTTTTGTTAAAAAAAAAAGTAAAATGAAAAAAGAGCAATTATGGGGGCTTATTCCTGAATGTCTCCAATTATTCAAATTTCATTTTGGTCCCTCTTTGCTCCAGAAGAAATGGATGCAGAACCAAGAAGGAGAGTGATGGAAAACGAAAGCGAGAAGGAAAAGCGGGACGCTACATTCAATCTCAAGACATTTATTTTATTGGGGAAAAGGACTCAACATGCTGGAAGAAATTTTTTACATGCATCTAACGAGAAATCGAACATGCTCACAGCAAATCTTTTTGGTTCAAAACGGCGAATGGCGAGATGAGATGGATCGTAATTGCAGTCGAGTCACCAACATTACGTTTAAGATGCTGCTGTATCAGCTGACTCTTCATCTTCCATCTTCGGTGACTTACCATACTGACAATTCCTGGAATTCAAGAACAAACTCAGTTTCAGAAAAGTACAGGGGAAGAGCACAAAAAGAATCGCATATCCAAAGAACAAGAAGAAAAAGATTAGGCATGTGCATGGTTAATCTCATTGTAGTCGCAAATAGACCACATTCACAAAGCAGCTACAGAAGAAGAATTCTGCATGGGCAACTGAACTGGAAATTACATTGGAAAGGAATTTTCATTGGAAAGTGCTTTCTCTAGTCTCTCCTAAAATGGTGTCGCATGCCAGCTAACTCTCTGGTCCTGCAGCGCAGAAAACTTTGAAGATAATCATGGAAAAATGGATTAAAACCATCAACGATTTGAGTTGTTAAGATAATTCACCTCTTTGAACTTATTTGTGGAGTTTGGAATTCCATTGCCATCCCACTGTTTTGAAGATCTACATGCAGGTGTCTCGTCTTTCCAGTGTGCTGCAACCAACCCGGGAATAGGCCTGTCTGCATCAGAACTCTTTGTCGAGTATGAGTTTTCCTTTGTCACATTAAGCACTCCATACTTTGCAATACTAGGTTTCAACCACTGGGATACTGCTTGTTCTGGGTGCACCGGGACAAATGTAATCATGTCTCTACTAGTTGTTTTAAGCATTTCAAAACTGTTCAGAGTCTTCCCTGGAACATGTTTATTGGTGAAGATAACATCATGATCATGTTTTCTCTTATTTCTTGGAGACACAAAGCTGGGGGTGATAGTCAATTCCTCAGGCTCTGTTAGGAATGACTTCTGTTGTATTTCCTCACTAGAATCAGAAACATATGATTGCAGTGGTTCCAATGAATCTGAATTAAACAATTTCCATCTGAGAGTTTCCACAGGATTCGTAAGTGGATAGGCATACTGAGTCTCAATCCTAGGACCTTTGCCAGCTGCAAGGTTGCATATATTGGTTGGATAAACAGTAGCTGGTGTCTCCATTTCATTAGTCAGTTTGAGTGGAGTCTGAAAAGGTGAATCTACAGAAGCTTGTAGATGAATATGAGCTTCATGTGGATGCAGAGAGATATCAGGGTTGTGCAATGTAGATTTCAGTTCAATGAATGATTCGATTTGTATACCTTCATAGTCCTGTGACTTGCTCAGACTAACTGAAGGAGAAGAGGATTCACAATTCTGCATTATTTGTTGACTTCCGGCTGTACTACTACAATAAGAATCAATCAAGATAACTAATTTACATCTACAGGAAATTTCAGTAAATAGAAGAAACAGAAATGATTGTCTTAGGTCAAAAGAAATCACTATTACCTCAGACAGTTGATTTGTGAAAGGCCGAACTTCTCTTGCTCCTGTACTAGATGGCTTGAAAGTTCGTGTTTTGCATCCCACACAATTTCCAAAT
Organism: Zingiber zerumbet; assembly: GCA_037833815.1. Taxonomy (NCBI): domain Eukaryota; kingdom Viridiplantae; phylum Streptophyta; class Magnoliopsida; order Zingiberales; family Zingiberaceae; genus Zingiber; species Zingiber zerumbet. Next base: position 3,944,081 of record JBBMJZ010413105.1, on the reverse strand, counting down.
CAGAAGTATCAGGAATCTTTGAGGTAAAATAGCAATTAGATACATTGCCACTGACAGGAGCTTCAGTTGTTGTTGCTCCTGATGTTTTGCTAAGCTCTGCAGGAGTTTGCAGTATGGCACCACAATTCTTTAGCAATTCAGCCTGTTAATTATCAAAGTTTTAGACTTAATAGTATTCAGAAGCATTTGCACTAAATACGACCACAAACGGAAGACTATACAGCATTTTGGTTCTTAAATGAATAGTCAAATTAAAAGAATTCTATGTCTATTTTTTACACCATCTTGACTAGATAATTTGCTGTAGTTGAAATCAGTGATTCCATTGAAAGAAAGATCAAGTAACACAAACACGTACCTGAAATCTATTTCACTTCATGCATTACTGAGAAAATGAAGCATCTACTCACAAAAAAATGACACTTTTCTCTAGCAATACATTAATTGTAAACTACCTGAGAAAAAAAATGCAAAGTAGAAAACCAAAGTAAAGAATGCTGATGCATTAATTATAGGCAACTCCCAAACTCTTTTTTATCCTAGCCAGTGATCAGCATTTTTTCAGTGAAGCTTACAATAATCATTCAAATTGAAAACTTTAAACATTTAAGTAAGAAACTAAGAAAGTCCTAGGTAATTTGTCAAAACTCATGATTTGCATCTTTTTGAGAAATGAAATACAAAACTTTTCAAGGCTCTACCTAGCTCATATAAGTGTAACAAGAATTATAATTCATGTGATTGATTACGTTGTTCATTTGGCAAACCTAACTCACCCACTAGGTGTTTATTGGGAGGAATCTCAGAAAAAGGACTTATCAACTTCTCGAATAATACACCGGTAATGTCTGAGTGTGCATATCTATAGGGATATCTTGTGTACCTATATAGATATCATTTTTTTAAAACAAACCAAAATTTCTCCATTGATTTGATTCTATTCATGTCTCTATGATTCAGGTATTGAATCGGAGATCAACAGGGAAAAAAACAAAATAATCAAGATAGTCACAACAAAAATGTAAATTGTCAACATGCCTCATGCTTCAGTTCCCTGAATAAGCTGTCCTGAGCAGCGTTATCCTTTGAACTTGGAGTCTGAGTTTCGTTAGAGGGAAGTTCATGATCTGCAAGGAAAATTAAGCAATTTTTTTTAAAAAAAAAGAAGCATAAATGGAGGTGGAAGGAAAAACACATGGATAATTCCGATTGCTATAATCTGATGAGCCTACGGAAGTCCAACCAACAAAAGCAATTGAGTAAACGCCAAAACAAACGCATGAATCGGCAACTAACCCTCGTCTAAGAAAAAGGATCCCAGCTGCCTTTTCGGGATGGAGGAGTCCTGATCGGTCTGTCAAATCCACGCACATCTTGTGAGTTGATAAGCGAAAACTACAGTACAAGAAAAGGAAGATCGCGTTAAATCGAAGTCACACGGCCATACCATCCTCGCTGAACGAATCGAATTGGAAGCCGGATATTTCTTCCCTCGCACATCGCCACCTTCAGGACGAAAACACCTGAACAGCCACCTCATCCCTGCCAGAATCTTCCGGCGGAACCCTAAATTTTTACTCCGGGCAATCGCCGGGGCGGAAACAGCGATCGGGAGCAAGGGAGAGAGAGGCGCTTCGTTTCCAAAATTGTTTTTTTTTTTTCAAAAATAAAATTGCAGGATTTTTTTTATACATTTATTTTTTAAATTTATCGAGGGAGGGAAGGAATTATTATATAGGGAAATGTTCGTTTTGGTCCCCAACTTTGCCGTTTATTACATGCCCCTGCTCTATTTTTTTTTTTAGAATCAAAAAGACCATCAACATAGCAACAAGTTACAAGTGAATCAATCAAAGAAAGTAAGATTTAGTTGAGTGGAAGGATAAACAAAAGCCAGCAGCAATTCAGTTAAAATTTATCGAAGAATTCTTTCGCATTATTTTGACAAAAAATAATGCATCACTGTAATTCATTTGAGCTGAAAATTATTACAAAGAACAGATAATGTTTACTTGGGATTGCCATTTCCTCCTTCAGGATGAGATCCTTCAGCTCCCAAACAAGCATCTGCACATGCGAACCATGTCATTCATCCCGAGCTTCTCAACATCTCCTCGCTTGCTCTCGAAATAAAAAACTAATGGTATGATTGCACGGTGACAGGTGCAAACTGAAGAAGGATTTCCAGGACTGTTGGTCGTCACTATCGTAACATTCTGCATCAGATGAGTTCTTTTTCTTTGGTGAGTAGATGATTCTTGTCAAGCTCGGCAATCTGTCCAAAAAAACAGAAACCTAGTCTACTACAAGAACTAGTAATTTAAGCTACAATCGAGTTGGTAATTAGTTGGCAATCTTGAGTTGCTTTAACTAATGCAAAGATATGTCGGAAAAAAAAAGAAAATAAGATGATGTTTGCAGTCGATAATATTACCAGGTTAGAGGTGTTTTTGTTCTTCATAGTTAATGCCACTGCCTCGGCAAAAGCCTGAGCAGCTTCTGCTTCGGCCTCTGCAGCCTCTGCTTCCCTAGCTGCTGCTTCGGCCTCTGCCATGGCTGCTTCTGCCTCGGCAACAGCTTGAGCAGCAACGGCCGCTGCCTGCTGCGCCGTCATGCTTCGCATCCGTGCTAATTCAGTGTCAACTTGAAATCTTGAGGAAGGTTTTAGATCATCCCTAGTTGTTCCTGAAGGCTCAGTTTGTCTAACTTCTGCGTTCAGAAATTTAGATGTTTTTCCTCTTGGAAAAGCTGAAGTTGGTGCTATCCTATACTTGCGCTTCACCTAGAAAAAAAACGATCGAGAAAATAAACAATTGAAAAACACCATCTGGTGCAAAAAAATTGATTCTTTTAGAAACATAAAATTGCAACTTTGGCATTGAGACGATGTATAATTTTCAGCTTAACCAAACAAAATGAAACAAACCGAAGATTCATTAACAATCAGGCCACAATTAAACAAAGTTCAAAAACCATTGGTGGAGAAAATTTAAGTAGAAATATAAGTATCAAGGGCAAAGGACTACTACCCTAATCAATCTCCCGGTAGCAGTCAACTCCTTCAGCTTATCTGATAAGAGTTCTGCAAATTCTGGTGGAGGCCAATATTGGTCCTGCATGATGCGGAGATATAAACAATTGTGATAAATCCAATAACAAATATATGATTAAAACTTTTTCAAATGTTTCTTTCAGGCCTTACATCCAAATATGGTTACAACTCCAAAAGCTTGAAGAGACAAATTGAATTATTTTTGCAAGCTTATAAGTTCATGAAATGTGTGAAAACCTGAATGTAGTATAGATATCGTGAACTCATAGTCTCTTGTATGAGCTTTAGAAGATGAGTGATATAATTAACAAAGAGTTCAGAATGATCAAACAAACTAAGGAATTGAGTCAAAGGAATGATGCCAACCTCTATATAAGTGGCAATAGCTGTCTTGTTAGATCCAGTAGGCTCCTTCAGGTCTGCTATGGCTTCTAATATCAGGTTGTCTATCCTACACAAAGGAAAACAAAATTAATCCAAAATCACTATCATCCAAACAAAAATCACTATGAACTAGTAAAACTAATGAAGAACAGTAGCACCAATGAATCTCCAGAAAAGGTTAAAAAACTACTAAAAGTTAAGTTATACATTAAAAGGGTAGCTATATTGTTATCGCTTCCAACATCAGGTTGTCTATCCTCTACGGTCTTCACACTTTTCTTAAGCCACTCTTTCATAACTTGCCAAACCCCATGAAATAGAAAACTGAATCAGTTCAGTGCTACATCTCCTTGCCAATCTTCAATTAGTATCATCCATATTTAAATTTCTAATTGCCATATTAAATTGCTCGCTCTAGAAACAATCCAGAATATATAAATTTCTTCAGAATGAGATATTAATATTTTCCTAAATGTTGGCAACCTTGAATGCAGATTACATGTGTGAAAACATACTGATAATAGAAAAAATAATCAAGTCCACACTGTTTTTCTAGGAAAAATTAAGGTTCATAATAGTAAATAAAAACACAAACATAAAAGATATAAGCACGCAAATGAACAGCAACACACATGACAAATGAATGCAGATTTAGTATAGAAGAACTGAAATTCGCTAAACTTTTGGCATAAAAAATAAATCACTCTAATGACTAATCTGGAGAAAGACCTCTTGTCACTAGTTGTGGCAAGAGACTTGCTTTCCATTAGTTCGGCATCAACATCTTCATACATTGCACCAACAGCCTTTGAGCTACCATCGTGTTTGAGAGTTTGTCGGCTCCTTTTAGAGGCTCTAGCCTTCTCTCGGGACCCCCAACCATTTGCATTGACGCTCAAGTTACGCCACTTATCCTGTCCATCAAAGATTCATCAGGTACAAAAACAAAAGATCATAATTTTAGCATTCATTCTTCATTTCGTTTGATCTTAATACAAACAACTATGATTCCCAAGTCAGTATGTTGCAGAAAAACATTTGTCAGAATATCCTCCAGTAATATATCTGATTAAAGAACCTTTTCTCAGCAAAAGTGCATTAGCACTAACTATAGAATTTGAGATAAACTTTACCTTCAGGTCCACATTTGACCTCAAACATAATACACCACTAAATTCTGGATCTTTCAATATTGTGCACCATTTTCCAGCACCATGCTTCACAACTCCAGCTTTGAGAGCCGCCTCCTCTTCTGCTGTCCATTTTTGCTTGGGAGCACCCATTTACAAGCAATAAAAGCTTTCTGCAGAGTAACCTGGTATTCACTTATCAATCAACTACTGGATCTGAAAATCAAACAAAAAACAAAGCTGAGTTGCAAAAACTAAATCTAGTTTCATTGGTTAACTTTATGAGTCCTGGTAAAAAAAATAAACAAAATAAAAAGTATGAGAATTAGTGTCTGGTTACCAAATCATTGTTTAACTTCATGGAGGCCAGGTAAAAAACAAATATGGTAAAACAATTTTTTTTTAAAAGAATTAAAATTTGTGTCCAATATCAAATTCTTCTAGATGAGCATGAAAGGAAAAGGAAATGAAATATGCACAATCCATAGAACTATTTAGATTGCTCCTAATAAATCTTAGATTTTGATACAAAAAGTGTAAACTCCAAATTTTCAGATTTGCAAATATAAGAGACCTGAGGAAAATCTATATTCATTAGATTATTTAGAATGCAGGGAAGATATAGCAAATGACTTAGGACAGAAACACGTAAAAAGAAGTTGACATCATCGAGCCGGCTCAGGGATCAAATTCTTCCAATTAAAAACAAGGAAAATTGGCAGAATTCAGACAATTGAAACTGAGATCAAATACAAATTTCATTTTTTCCTCGTAAAAAAACATCAGACAAAACAATTAGGTCCATCAACTACAATCAACAGTAAACCCAATTTAAAGGCGAAGAAAGACCAATTCAAAAAAGGTCCAACACGGAATGTTCACACAGAACTAGAAGAAGAAGAAGATTTCACGTAATTCAGCGAAAACCCAATTGGAAAGAAGAAAATATAGCAAAAAGAAGTAACCTGCTGCAAGAAATCTTAAATATTCTGACAAATCAAAGAAAAATTAGCCCTTACTCAACCATAATCAAAGCAAGGGAGTTAGTAGCGGAAGAGGAATTAGACAAAGAACAGGCCTACCTCCGTCTTCATAGTCACCTTTGGAATGGATTTTGGTAGGTCAATCGGAAGATTTTTAATCCGTCAAGAAGACAAGAGGGAGATGAACAACGAACCCTAACCCTAAGTTGATGTATTACAAGATTAGGAAAGCCGATTGGTGGAAGTTCAAACCCGGCCCGGGCGAAGACAACCGGTTTGGTTAAACCAAACCTAAATTGAGTTAGACACCCTGAACAGGTTTGGTTCAAATGATAATCCACATCCGTTAAACCCAACAAAGCTGACACGTCAGATCCGAACAATATCTTATCTGAGTGGCTTAGACTAACCAGAGGCCACCACGTCAGAACTCAGAATCTAAATATTATCCAGGTGAGAATAACTCAGTCCACAAACCCCCTGTGTGGTCTAGAGCACAAAGGCTTCTCCTTTCCTTGTTTTAAAGATGTCCCATCCATTGAAGACGTTAGGAAGAGGGCATCACTTGAATTCGATCCTGTTTCTGCTGCAGTAGCACAAGCCATGGCCACCAAGCTCGCCTCTCCGGCCGCCACCATGACCGCTCTCCCACATTTCAGCGGCCTTAAGGCCCTGCCGTCGTCAAGGGTGAGATAGAGCCTTCAAACGTTTGTTTTCCTGATTCAAAATTCAGAAATTTAGTAAGTTTCACGAATCAAGAAGAGCACCTCTGCGAACAGGTGACGATGCTTCCGAAGATCCGGCGAGGAGGGAACGGCGGAGGCGCCCTTGGGGCTCGCTGCGATGGCTTCATCGGCTCGCCGACAAACTTGGTAAGTCTCACACACACATTGCTGCGCATGCTGAGAGAGATGAATGACGGTTGAGCTCTGTTTAGATAATGGTGACATGCACGACCTTGATGTTGTTCGCCGGGAGGTTTGGGCTGGCGCCGTCGGCGAACAGGAAGGCCACTGCGGGGCTACGGTTGGAGGTGCGTGACTCCGGTCTGCAGTCCGGCGACCCTGCCGGGTTCACCTTGGCTGATACTTTGGCCTGCGGCGTCGTCGGGCACATCTTCGGCGTTGGAATTGTCTTGGGCCTCAAGAGCTTGGGCGTCATATAAGAAGAAACAACTGTTTCTTTATCGCTGCCTGTGTTGTGATGTCCCTGTTGTGCAGTAGCTGATTTCTTATTCTCCTGCATTGTAAAATTCAATCTCAAGAATAGAACCTGAACTGAAGCAGAATGAAATTGCTTTTTTACAAGTACATGTTCAAGATGAACTATAATCTTTTTCAAGCACCAAAGAAGTATCAGAACAAGTTAAAGACAACAGTTGAGTCATTAAAATAAGCAATAACTTTGTTAAAAATGGTTAGAAATGGGATGAAAGTAAAACAAAAAAAAGGGGGCTGTGCAAGCATTGATGTTACAGTGTCAATGAATAATATATGATAAGGAGGGTCCATCTTACGGAGGACCGTTATCGCAGTGGAGGTCAAAGTCAATATCGTCAATGTTCCGATATTATCGGCCGGTTGGACGATCATGTCCCGACCAGGAGGAGAAAGGTCCGATCCGACATCACCTCTGATTCAGACAATGCGCCAAGCACCCGACGCTCAATAAGGGAGGACGCCAAAGGGGATATGCAGAATCTGGTCGAGCGGCTACCCCGTTTGATCTTACAATAGTATTCGGAATAGAACAACGGAGTTATGGCCGTACGGACTGGCTACAAGAACAACAATGTTACGGCTGAGTAGACTACATACAGAAACAACAGAGTTCCTGTCGAGCGGACAATGGAGTTACGGCCGAGCGGCTATTCCGCTTAGCCCGACAACAGACTCATCACGCTGTCTTTCGATATCCTTTTGGGAGCTAGTGTCGCTGACAAGT
>JBBMJZ010413105.1:3866147-3883446 GCA_037833815.1 Zingiber zerumbet | reverse complement strand
TGTTCAAGATAATTCATTATAAAAAAATCAAGGGTAAGTTTCAGATTTTATTTTTCATGGGCTTGATATGGAGTTTCTGAAAATGAGGCGTATTTGATTCAAGGCCTTTTTTATGTTGTTTGTTTGTAATTATTTATATGAACCAGTTGTTTAGTATGATTATTATTTTTTGTAAATTCAACAAGGTGAAACAATCCTAGCGTTTCCATTATATCAGTATGAACATCTTTACATGCTTATGTTTCTGTAGGAACTGATACCGGTGGAAGTGTTAGAGTTCCTGCTTCTTATTGTGGAATTTTTGGTTTCCGTCCTTCGCATGGCATTATTTCCACAGAAGGTGTAACTCCAATGGCACAAATCTTTGACACTGTAGGTAAGGATCAAACTTCATTCTTTCAATGCAATTTACTCTAGTTGATTTATTTTATGCTTTCATTACAGTGTAATTCCCTCACTATATATGCATTAATCATAGGAGAAACCAAATCATGAAGGAAAGTGGTTCTTCACCAAATGCCAAAATCTGAATATGCTTTTTATTGCATGGATATTGTACCTATTAGTATTCAGAATCTATTCTTTTATCATAAAATTTGAATATACTCTAGGTTCCACAAGGTGCAGTGATCTAGATATGCATCAATGATCCATGAAAAGATTGATTTTTTATGTTTTCAGATTTTACATAGAAGTGTAGAACTCTCCAATACCATCCAATAATAAATTTATTAAATATTATAAGTTTAGATTAAAAAATCACAGAAATCACCTCTCAAGTAAGGATGAGGGTCTCTTTACTAGACTGGATGTCTTCATTTTCTTGTGGTGCCATTCAGATTTGTAAGACAAGTTGTCTCTGAGATATAACTGGGACATATATTATTAAAGTTATCTTGCAGTTACTAATCATATTTTTTTCTCGTATGTATTCTACTTTATTTTTGAGATTACCAAGATCATTTGAATAACAACTAAACTATGCAATATGTTTTAAGTCAGATATTAATGAAGAGTATTTTGTGAACAATTGTTTAGGGCATCTTCTCACAGTCATGTTGCTTAAAACATCTGTATGACTTTATGTGAATTTTGAAAATACTAAAGAAACAACTTCTCTGTTTTGATTTTAGTCATTCTTGCTTCCTCTCTCATATAGGTATCTACCTGTCACTGCATAATTCTTTATAGAATTTAATCTACGTGTATACTTATATGAACCTGATCTAACCTGTCAGATTGTGGATATTGAACATTTTGGTTGTTTGCCTTACAGCTTGAAAGCTGTTTATGGTATTTTAAACTTAACCTTTGTAGCATTATTTCAAGCTTGGACATGATTAAATCTATATAATAAGCTATTGGAAATGAATAAGAAAAGTGCATTCATCTACATTTCACATCCCTGTATCTGGTCTTATGTTTCTTTTTTATTACATTTTTTTGGAAGGTAACATATAGGTCAAAATCTGCTAGGGTGTGAAGAGAATAATGAAAGTAGGGTTTATAGAGTAAAATGGATGAACTTGTCTAATCTTGGACAAAGATTCTATCATAGATGACCCATCTATAAATCTCTTTATGGAGCTGTCATCTACGACCATTGGTTCCTTCTTGTTGGATTATCATCCATACATATAAGAAATAATATGGTTTGATGGTAAAAATCAGTTATGTTTGGATGAGATCCACAACAAGGCGGAATGATTGTCATAGATGAAAGCTCTGTAGAGGGATCTTCTATAGAATGCTTGTCCCTAATCTTCACTTGAAGATTGTTTACTTTAATTTTATCTTCAAGTTCATAGACTTGATTTACAATTAAATATTGTCAGGATGGTTTGCTAGAGACCCTAATACCCTGACTCGGGTAGGCCAGGTTCTGCTGCCGTCATCATCCAACACAACAGGATTACCAACACAATTTGTTATTCCAGGCGATTGCTTCGAGTATTTGGGTTCTCCCAGTGATAAAGTCTCTCAAATTCTCAAAAATTCTGTGAAAAAGATATTTGGTTGTGAGTTCTTAGTTCTTACCTCACAAAATTAATTTTAACACTCATCACCAGATTGTCCTATCATTACTTTGTTTCTCAAATAATTATTACAAACTTCTGCAGCTAATTTACTTAATGATGTAAATCTTGGTGACTACATTTACCATAATGTTCCAAGTTTGCTGAAGTTCATTAGTGGGTCATATGCAAATCAAGAATCTACTGTTCCAGTTCTTGCAGCTCTCTCACATGCCATGCGGCTACTTCAAAGGTCTAGCACTCTAGATTATATTTTTCCGTAGCTCTAGCTATTGGCTATCTATATTTTCATGGACATTTATCCCCCATTAGTGCTAAGCTGTTTCTTGTATTGTAATGGCTTGAACTACTGAAACTGTTTAGCCTGGAAGCACCATAACATTGAGAGATAGTCCAGTGCAGTAATAGCAGTCTGCTCTTGCTTCAACCATGTGCAACCAACAAGAAAATTAAATCCTATAGCATTCCAAGTGCATCAAAGGCATTAATGGTAACTTGGCAATATATCTAACGTCATAAATTTAAAATTAAATAGTATTAGGATTAAATGAATACAATATGGAGTTTCTATAAACAATGACCAAAATGTGTTTCTTATGATTCCAATGTCATTATTGCCATAAGATATCCAGTCTATCCAAAGAAGAACTGATTACTAATAAGTGCTCGAAATTTAATTCACAGAAGATTTTTTTATCATGGTCAGGCCACTACCTGTTCAACAAAACTATTAATATTTGAACAACAGTTACCATTGGAATTTGATCATTTATGCCTATCCTAGTATATTATGGCCTAGTACTTCGTACTCCACTAAAACACCATACTCTGTTGTGCAATTTTTTAAAGAAAAACTAACAAATAACTTCCTTTCATCTACGGTCACATATCCTCTTTTATGTGTGTATATATATATTTATATAGATAGATAGTTCAGTAGAAATTTTCATATCAAGGAGCTGCTCATGTAGCAACTCTTGGAGCTTATGTATGTTCTGTGGAGACCATGTCATTTTCATACTGTTCTTGACAATTTGTTGGACCAATAGAGTACAAATATTAACTTAAGGATGTAAAAGAGTTGACAGCAATAATGAACGCCAGCCCAGTATGATGGATTGATTCAGTTTGTGATTAGAGCCCTGCTTCAAACTATTATAGCCATTCTTTTCTTTTGTCCATTGCCTACTAATGTATCTTGAGATAATCTAAATTATTTTTGTTACAAGTTATTCTGCATTCTCTTCTTTCTGTAGATATGAGTTCAAAACAAATCATGAAGCTTGGTTGAATTCAACAAAACCTACTTTAGGTCCTGGAATACTGGAACGGGTATCTGAAGCTCTTAATGCAACATATGAAGACTTGGAATTATGTCATCCTATAAGAAGCGAGCTTCAAGTGTCATTGTCAAACCTTTTGCAGGTACCCTGAAAAATATCCAATACTTATTCCTTTTATTATTGCACATTCCTCAAATGTGATACAAATGTTAATTATATTGAACGTTTTAAGTTTCTCTACCTTCACTAGTTAAACTGCATCTTTTCTTCTTTGGTCTATTGTGATGTGTAGTCCATGTACTGAAAGATCTGGTAGATTTATCTAGGCACGCTATGCAATTGTGGTAGAACCATAAAAGGACTGGATGAACTGATGGATGTTCAGTTTTTGATATTGTCAACATTTGATGTGTCTAGTAGTGATTAAGAACTAGAGTTCATTTGGAAGAGAGAACTCGAATCTTCAGTTGTGCATTACTATAATTTGAGAATGCTACCAATTCAATTTTTTTTTCCTTGTTTTTTTTATTATCACAGGACAATGGAGTTCTTGCACTGCCTACAATTCCTGGCGCCCCACCTAAATTAAACATGGAGGTTGATAAGCTGGGCAACTTTCGATCCAAGGCATTTTCCTTGCTTTCTATTGCTGGAATGTCTGGATATTGCCAGGTACCCAAGTAAATATGTTCATGGTTTCACTATTTTTCTCTTTATCATCTACCGGATGGCAAGCTGACTGGTATCATGGTGCCCAGATTTCTATACCACTTGGGATGCATGATGGCCTTCCTGTGTCCGTTTCCCTTTTAGCGAAGCATAATTCAGATCTTTTTCTACTAAATCTAGCTCAAACACTTTATGGTGCCCTTAAGGAGCAAGCAAGCATAGCTTGGGAAGATGCTAATTAAGTGTAATTATCAAAAGAGAAGTTTATTTGAGTCTCTTGTACACTATATGATCTCTAGTTTCGTTTGAATTTTCCCCATTTGTTATTCTAAAAATAAAGATAAAGATAATTAATGTATACTTTATCAGTAACACTGATGATTTCTTGATGTTGTAAGTTTATGTAAATGGAGTTATATAATTGAATCCTTTCAGCGATTGTTGGGGCCACTGCTAGAAGGATATCTGAAACAAATATGTGAGATCTCACCATTAATATGGTACCACAGCATTAGCATTTGAAAGCTTGGTGATTTTACATTCATTCCACAAATTTGTTTGCCTACTTCCAACAGAGCAAGGTTTTGATATTGCAAATATCTTTCATTTTGAAAAAAAAAAAAAATCAAATCCATATTTGAATCTTGTTGAAAAATGAGTACATCATCAATTACCGATCTTATGCACTATTTTCACTCTGCGGTCAGGAGGGAAAGGAATTAACACTGGGAAAAAAAATCTCCAATGGAAACAAAGTAAAGGAATACAAAAAGAAAAAAAATGGGAAGTTGATCCGTTTTCGTTAAAACTAAGCATTTGGTTAAAATGGAATAGAATTAATCAAAAAATAAGTTAGCATTTAGTTAGAATGAATTGAATTAATCAAAATTGATCTAATCAAATTCAAATTTTTTTTTATACAAATGGAACGGATCCAAGTTTATCATAAAATTGAATAAATCGAATTGATATAAAATTGGTTAATTCAATAACAGACTAATTTAATTTTTTGGTAAAAGAAAAATTAATTATAATTTACCGAACTGTTCCTTTATCAACAATCGGCTGCTAGCAAGCAGTGTTGTATGTATTTAATTGATTATCCTAAATTTATTATTCTTAATTTGTAAATATTAGTTGACTATGTCACTCGACTACCTATTTCTTTTAACTGTCACAAATCTACACCAACAATCAACTGATGATAATGTATTAGTCAATTATCAGTAGTTTATAATTTTTTTTATTTCATTTTAATGGTTTAGCTGAGTTTAAAATTTTATAATTAGACTGAATTGAATAAATCAAAATAAATAAGTTTTTTTTTAAAAAAATAACATTTTGAATTAACCTAACAAAATTTCAAATTAAATTGGTTTGGTAAGTTATTTTGATTTAATCAAGATTTTGCTGACCACTAGTTGTCATTGTGGCCAGTTTATCATGAGGTCGTAGGCGAGTTCATGATGACAATGTCCAACCGTGAGCTCTTAGTGAGATCGAGGGGCAAAGACAAAATAAGTATGTTGCCTAATTGTTACGAGGTCACAATGGATGTACATGATCGTGAACTATCGAAGAGGCGGCAAGTGTCTTGTGGAGGTTATGCAAGACCTCTATGACCTTGTAGAGGCCTCATGACTAGGCTTAGCTGTTACGATAGCCCTTGTGGCTAGGTTTGGTCATTGTCACACTACCGTGAGTTTACATAGGCCTCGCAATAAGACAACGTAGAAGAACAATCAACTAGTATAGTTGGTTGATCATTAGGTTGTAAACGCAAAATATTAGGATGGTTGAGATTGGCAAGAGTGAGAAAGGAAGATTTTGATACACTCAAATTGGGTATATACCCTTTAATTTTATGTTAAGAAGCAACTAAAAATGATGCATTGCAAGTATTTAGAATGAAGACCTCTACCTGAACTATTCAGTGAGGATAATTAATTGACAACTTACATTTAAGGTTCAGTACATTTGCAACTTTTATATCCCAACATCAATTATATCCTCAGATCTTAGTATCCTAGCAAATATTTCCTATGTTTCACCACCTCTACCTCCATCACTCCTTTTGATATAAACTTGAAGATGCATCGATCACCCAATTCTAGATTATTATCCTTACTGAAACCATCCCATCCACTCCTTAAAAAACCGTTCACGCCATTTTTGTGGTAATTTACTGGCCATGATCTCCCTCTCATATTTTTGAGCAGAAACATTTGATCAGTGTTGAATTCACTACGCGAGGCCAAGTGTCTTGGAATACCCTGCATCAGATTTCCTCCTTTACTACTCTTCAACACTAGGAAATTCTTCATGTACAACAGCAAAGTTTAGAGAACTCACCATTATCTTGTACTTCAGATTGTATGGACGTATCTTCTTCTCGAATTGAAGTGGCGGTTCTCTTCCACTCGGCAATTGTAGTGGGGAATCTTCGACTATGATATGATCTTCTTCTTGTTCTTCAACCAAGGCGTCATTCTCATCCACAACCAACTGTTGTTTCTCCTCATAGTCTGATCGCACTGCAACAAAAAAAAAAATTAGAAGCACGTTCGGATAATCACCAGTGAACCGTTTTATTTGCTCTACTGGTGCGACATTACCTAAACCCCTGCTCAAGCATCTGTGACCACCAGTGTGATTGTAATCCTTGAGACCTCCATTCAAGCCGAAGACCTCAACGGTGAAAACCATATTGCCTTGGTAGCGGAAAACCAAGAAGAATCCGGCAGCAAAGTTGTGAGCTTCAGCGAATTCCCTCCAACCATCGGTGAAATATAAGGCGCGGCCTTCCCGCTTGATTTGAACTTGCCAAAATTGAACTTGCCAAAAGGCCCAAAACGTCCTCAGAGGGCTTAGAATGCTGACCTTTAGGGGACGGTCGGTTTCAGGAAGGTTCTCAACAAATATGGGAGGGATCGACTGCGACAAAATAACATATATTGATTTCAACTGGTCATTTAAGAAGAGGAGGAGTTTGTTTTCGATGCAACTCTGATCATTAAAGCTCTAAACTATTAGACTGTTAAACTACTGACATTTATCATGTCTTGCATAGCATTCCTTCATGTTGATCAAGTAATTCCTTTGGAAAAAGAATAAGAAGCAAAAATGAATCAGTGGAGAAAGAGAAGAATACCAATTTCTCCAGGAATCCAGGCATGAGCACCTTGAAGAAAACCCTAGTCGAACCCATTCCTCCTTGATTTAGATCAAAGCTTCTCGGGAAGGAAACGAGGGAGGAAGAAAAGCAGAGTTTTGTTGTGGAGCAAAGAGAACCAAGTCACAGCGATTGCCGTGTTTCTAAAGCCATCTGATGGAGGCAGCAGGTGAAGTACTGTTTCAGCTTTCTCAGGCACCGAAGAAGGTATCCTTGGCAGAAGGAAGGTTGACCATGGAAAGCACTGAATCAGTGAAATAAATGAAAAAGCTTTCTCCGTTCTGCTGCAAGCCTTCGACTTAGGGCTTCTCGAGAGCTTACTTGGGCGCCAAATTCAGTCTATTTGATGCCACTCGGTTTTGGGCTCAATTGGGCCTCGGTAGGGCTTTATATGGTAACGAGCCGGCTCATTCGTCCATTTGAAGCGCTAGGGTTTCGATATTTGAGGGGGTGGCTGCTTGTGGAGAGGAAGGAAGATGGCACCGCCGCCGCCCACAGTCCCACTTCCTCATCTCGTGATCTACTCGCACTCCGACGCATGCACTGCTTCTTCTTCCTCCCTCGATGCGAACGTCCTGTTATTATGTACGCAGTCTGGGATTGAGGGGGCACAGGGGCCGATAGTGGGAATGGTAAATTTTCAAAACGCATTGGCATCATTTCCTCTTTCCGTCTACTTGTCTTGTATTTTGTTGGTGAGAATCTAGATTGGAGGGCAGTGACAGGGAAGAAGATTAAAACTTCAGATGAATGGAAAATTACTATAAAGGAATCTTCATTTGCTCCTCAATCTGTGGGGTGGAAGGAGAGAACATAAATACGACCATCTGCCTTTTCTGTTGCACATATGATGTATCAGGGAGGTGTAACTTTTGTCTCTTGTACACAAATTTAAAGATTTTTCTGCTTGCGGCTCCAGGGGATGAAACCCTGTCCCCTTTTGTTATCTCTTTCTCACACAAGATCAATTCAATCTATGCTTGGCATATTCTATTCTTTTTTTTCCGGTATTTTCTCTTTTATTTTTGGTTCTTATCTAGAGGATAAATTTATTTCCAATTTGAATATCCAACTTTTTGAATTTTATTCTATTACAGAATTTTATTTCTTTGGTTTTGTATTTGTATAGCTTGATCATGTTGATACGGAAATATTTTGTTGATTGTGAATGCAATGATGATAACTTGTAGCATGAGTCCTAATAGCATCTGCGCACCAGGTCCAGTGTGGCCTGGGCTATTGGTGGCAAGGATTAATGTGTCAAAATGCTAATCTGAGCTTTCATTTGCTTCTCAAAATTTTATTTTATTTGATTGTGTAAGGAAAATTGTGTGCGTACTATTGTCTCTTCTTTTTTTCAATGCCTTCATTTTTATTATGCAGTTTTATTTATTTGGTTTTTTGTAATTTTAGGACTCGTTCAGGATATTGCACAAATATTGTGTAAAGAGTCCTCTACTCTGTATTTTTTTTCCACTTTAACATGGACTGCTATTTCTTTGATTTTATCTTTTTCCTGCGCGTTTATGTTGGTGCTTAATTATTTTTAAGATCGCAATGATGATAAGTTGTGGCATAAGCCCCATTGGCATCTGCGTACCGGGTTCAATGTGGCCTGGGCTATTGGCGGCAAGGATTAATGTGCCAAAATGCTAATCTGAGATCATATTGCATCAAATAATTTTATTCTCTCATATCTCCAGATACCTTTCTCCCAATCTTGCATTGTAGATTACTTAAGTGTTATCAAACAATTTTATTGTTCATTGATCGGTACAACATTATTGAAATCCTACCATTTTCAGGCTTGTCTTGATCTGTCTGATCCATGGACAGTTTGAGGAACCACAGTTGCATGACCATAGAGGTGATATTTTAGTTATCTCACTTGTTTGGCAAAAACACTTTGATGGTTGAAATAGTGTACACAGTTGGCCAACCATGCAGCTGGATCATCAGTTCCATTTGAACGATGGAAATCCAACCTTTAAAAATGGAGTTTCCCCATAGTTGGGAGAGTTCAACCTTGCCTCAGTGGAGGGACTGGTCGCTTCATCCTAATTGTGAGGGAGGATCTATGATGTTTCCCATTCTCTGGAAGGCTTTTCTTTTGGTTCGATCTCTCAAAGTAGCTAATATCATATTTCTTATTAAATGTTGTTAATCTTAATCCTAAATAAAATTGCATTTTACATTTTTGGCAGATCAAGTGAAGTCTGGGCCAGCACATTGATTTGCAGGGTCAATATGAATGTTCAGACTTCAGGTTTGGTTTCAATAGTGTTGAAAATCGGCACAATGAGCTTCTTTCTAGACAGAAAGGACGTACTTTTGAACTTCTCTGCCACAATGAGTTTATCGTTTCCCTTGGGAATTTTCCAGTTGAGATTGTGATGGATTGTTTTGTGTGCTTGATTTGTGTTTTATTTTGTGCTTGTTTCTTGTATAGATCTAAGAAAGTTTAAACAAGCACATAAGTGCATTCTAGCTTCTCAATTAGAGGAATCCAAAGTCTCATCCCATGGTTATTTCTTCGCTTGTTTCTTGATCTTTGACTGCTACTTTCTTTACTGGTTGCTATGACAAATCGAGTTACCAGTTATGAAAAGTAGTATTCTGTACAGAGATGACTATTAAATCGTAATGCAACTTTGATAATGTGTTTTAATTTAATCTAAAATATATTTGAATATGTAAATGAGTTATATGCATTAAATAATTTACAAAAATTATTTTAAATTTCTCTAGTAGTTTTTTATTGTTTCAATGATAATCTATTTAACGTTCAACAATCTTTCAATGATCAGATTAGAAGAGTAGGATGCATTAAACGATGCCCTTGTAAATTACCAAAATTGGGTCGTAAAAGCCCATTTGGCCCATTAATTTCGAATCTTTTCGCTCTCTCGACTCCCCCTCTTCCTCAAGTCACACAATTTCATTTGCTCCGAATAGACGAGATGGCCAAGAGAGTTCCGACCACCGGGACACGTGAAACCGGCCGGCGACTCAGGTATCACCAAATCCCCAGCGGATCTCCTCGATTCCAGACATCAAATTGTATCGAGACGACTGGACGACCTACTCCCAGTCGTTCGAACGACAACAGGAAAACGAAGAAACCTAGCAATGCAACGCCGTCTTATGAGGACAAACTAACTTCGCCTCCCGTCCCGGCACCCCGCCTCCTTCTAAGATCTTCTAGATTGGCTTCAGGAGAGGCGAAGAAGAGCGAGAGTGATCCCGGCTCAAGTGGAAGATTCACGAAAGAAATTGCTCCTGACGGGAGGAAGATTAGGGGTTCGAGGTCGGTCGAGGCCCCTCAGAATCTGAGGAGGTCCTCGAGGTTGGCATCCATTGCGGTCAGGCACATGAACGCGGGCGGAATTCTTGGTTTGGTAGAGACGCCTCCGAAGGTGAAGAGGTCATTGAGGTTGCAATCCATTGCGGTTAGGCATGTGAATGCGGATGGAGTTCTTGGTTCGCTAGAGACGCCTCAGAAACTGAGGAGGTCCTCGAGGTTGGCATCCAGTGCGGTTACGCATGTGAACACGGACGGAGTTCTTGGTTTGGTTGGTGAAGGGAAGGTGGAGGATGTTGCGGAGAGGAAAGGAAAGCGGGACAAGAGAAGGAAAGTTGAAATCTTGGTCGAGGAGAGGAAAGAGGTTGCAGGAGGAGATGCCCAGGTCTATCATGATTGTGCTGCGAAGGATTGGACGGAAGAGCAAGAGAGAGCATTGCAGAGGGCTTACTTGTTGGCGAGGCCTACACCACATTTCTGGAAGAAGGTCTCCAAAATGGTATTTTCCTCTGAATAATTCTTCTTTACTGTTCACTTTCCTGTTTGTGCTCTAGTTGCTTGAGTTTTTCAGTGCCTATCTATCTATTGGTCAGCCTTGCAGCTAGTTCCGTTGACACTAATATGATAGATCTACTAATTTTACCTTGTGATTCCTTTTTCCACTCCCTGTTGAAACTTCATGTATGAGCATTAGATAATTGTTATATGATGATCAAAGTACAATAAGACCAACGGAGTCTTAGTGTGGTCTTAAACAAATGGAAAACAGAGAGCAATTTGTCTTTGAAGAAATTAAAATTCTGGATTTTGTCTTCTAGGTTGTCAAACTTACTTCCATATCCCACTCTGACTCTAAAATTGAACCTTTTGCGTATATGCATATGTAAGAGTTTCAAGTGAAAAGATTTGACACTAGGTTTTCAGGAAGGATGAGTTAAATCTTTGGTCCATGGATCAACTATTAAGTCTTTAGTATATTTAAACATTGCTATCGAAAGGAAGAAATAGTGTCATCTAACATTTTAAACTGGGTTTCATGTATAAATTTCCCTTGGCATGTAACTCTGTGGTCTCTATTAGATATTCACCTTATGATTTGATTGTGTTCTATGGAAAACTAATAGTGGAATAGCTATTCCTTCATTTCATCTATTCCTTCTCTTCATTTTATTGCTGAAGTCCATGTCGTGCAAAACAAAGTCCAGGCGTTCAAAGATTCTTGTAGAGATATTTTTTGTACTCTCCATCTTGTGGAAACAACATTTCATGTATTTATGCATCCTTCTTTTCTCTGCATTTATCCGTACCATCTTGATAAATAATATTGACAATTGATCTTTTGGGCACAAAGCCTGATTGATGTTTAGTACTTTGTTTCATATTTCCTTCTTTTAAGCATCCTTCCCAAAGTTATCTTACAACTCGGCAACTTTTACTCTTTGTAAGTAGAAAAAAGTATATCAGTTTTATTCTTATAAATTTGTACCAAAAAAATTTATCTATTTTCCAAATATATTCATAATTATACCTTTTTTTCTTAAACATCAACAGTTATATAATTAAAGAGAAATTTGTTTGGTTTTCTATGGTACATGATGGATTATATGACAAAGATGATGTTGGAGCCTATTGCTGATTCATAGCACTTTGTCAATGACAGATCTTTTTTTTATAGTTTTTTTTCTTAAAGGCCATTCTACCTTTATAAAAAATTCAAAATATGCCTGGTATAACTGAAGGGAAGCACAAATCATAATGGAGGTCTGAGCTAGAGGTACAAAACCATGAGATGTTAAAGAAATCTTAAATACATAAATGTGAAGCAGCTATATATAGTTTGATGTGTTAGAGTTAATTGCCTATAATAGCTTCAATTGCAGCTTGATTTACCATCATCTTGGCCCCATCAACTTATTATCATCATCCATGTAATTTACCCATCTACAAAAACATTAACTAAGATTTATCCATGTAAAATCAGATCATCGATTTAATGACTGCTTTGAACCAGTGGTTGAGTGAAAATTGCTTTGATTGTGGTCCACCTTATTACATCTTGAAAATGAGATAACATTAGAAATTAAGGTATAGTATGTGTTTTTTAGGTAACTTACCCCCTTTATTAAAATAAAGTAGATTAGATGATAGATTGTTTCCATAAACAAATACATGTATAAGCATATTGATAATTCATGTTTAAACAAGTGAATCATCTTGAAATTCAGTTGTACTTTACAAAACAGAATGACCAGACCCATTTTTCCATGCATAAGTCTATCTAGGAACAGGTTGCGATTTTGTAAGGAACCACATATGTAACATAGTAACAGAATCTCATAGGTCCTTTTGCCATCTCATATCTTGATTAAATCGCTGTTAAGTTGTTTGTTCCTTTACATTTTATTATTAGCTCAAACAAAAATATTCAGCTGATTCATCTATACGGACTTATGTTCAAGTAAATGGAATTACTGAGATATTTACTTTACTACTTGTACAATATTCTAATGTGCTCAGTTGGTCAGCTTTCAACATTTAGCTGCATCAACTTTATTTTTAATTCTTCATGAGAATCTTCATTTATGAGCTACTAAATTGCGGATGAATGTGACTGCACAACACTAAATCAGGGTACATAGTTTTTTTTTTCTTTTTTAGTGGTAAGTGATAAAACCTAAAAACTAAGCTAGCCATCACGTTCAAGTTAGGATGAGTAATGAAACATGCTTTACTGTCCTATTTCCCTTTATATTTATGTTACTTTATGCCTTTTTCTTTACCATTTAGCATTTTTTAGAAAAACTATTAAAAGTCATTCAAATCTAGTAAATTGCTGTCTAAATATGTAGGGATCCCTTAAGTGATTAAACAATTGTGTCTATGCAATTCAACACTAAAAGAAGTCTGTTTTAACTCAGTTGTGAAGGGACTCGGAAGCCGGTGCCAAGGTCTTGGTTGGAACCCTGCCTCCATCAAATGTTGGCTTGAGAATTTCCACGTATGTCAGTCTAGAAGAAAAAAAATTGAGTGTTGTCAAAATTTGTTTTGGTAGTTGACAGTCAGGGGTGTAAACGAGCCAAGCTGCTCCTGAGCTATTCGGGTCTCAGCTCGAAAACAAATTCATTTGAGTTTGTTCGATTAAGTTAACGAACCGAGCTTGAGCCAGATTTCGAACTCGAAAACATAATCGAGCTGAGTTCGAGCTTAACAGTATTTGGTTAATGAGCTCGCAAATATGTTCGTTAAGAGACTCGTTTATCTTATATATATATAATTATATATCACATAAATAATAAATATAATAATATATTATTAATTATTATAGCTAATTATCTTAAATGAGCTCAAACTAAGCTCGTTTAATTTTTAAAGGAGTTTTTTTCTATTCAATTCGAGTCGAGCTCGAGCCGAACTCGAGCTATTTAATTTTATTACGAGCCGAACTCGAGCTTAAGAACTAAAGCTCGAATTGAACTCGAGTTGAACTTAAGCTTAGGGATAACGAACCGATCCCGAGCTCGAGCCTCTTATTGTTCGGCTTAGCTCGGCTCGTTTACAGTCCTATTAATAGTTTTATAACATACTTGCTGGATTTATTTGCCATTTTGTTGACAAACTAGTATATGTTTCATTTCTTGTTACGTCCCTTCAGTTGTCTTTCCGATTAGAATCTAGGAGTAAATTTAAGCTCCTATCTTTCAGATTGTTAATAAATGAACTTATTAGCATATTTAATATAAGTATGTTATTTGTTGATGACATTGTGCTAATTGATGAGTGTGGACCAATAAAATTGAAGGTTGAATTGTGGAGTAAATTATACAAACTAAAAAGTTATGCAGGACTAAAACTCAGCATATATCAACAACATAAAGAGAATTTGGGATATGGATAAGATTTTAAAAGAAAAATCTGTATAAGTATATTTTCTTAGTCTCTTGATATACTAATCAACAAGGTGAGGTGGATGAAGATATCATTAATAAGTAAAAGATGGGCAATTTAAATGAAAAGAATGTCTGGAGTCATGTGATTGTGTCATGTCCTTCGTAGGTTTGAATGAGAATTCTATGATTGTGGTGCTGCTATGCACTACCTATTGTGAGGACATCTGCCATGATATAAACATCTAACTAGTGTACAAGCACCTTGCATATTTCACCATAGGAAAGTGAAACCAAGGAAAGAATACATTTGTAAATTCTAGCATTGTCTTATAAATTTTAGGTGATACAAAGAAACATGTCAAAGAGTTTTATCATTCAGCACCACTAAAGAGTATCTTAAAGTCCTGCTTGATTGAATCCATAAAGAGCATCTAAAATGAGTGTCGAGTGAAGGCAAGTTATCTACACAATAGCAAAAACATTTTCAACTAGTAGTTGTTCTGATTTGTTTTCAGTTTAGCTCAGTTCATGTATTGTTAACTGCTATTTTGTTCCCGATGAATTCCTTATGAAAGGTGTTTTACTCGGAGCTTGTATTCTCTCTTTCCAATATGGTGGATCTACAGGATCACCAAAGTAAATAGCAAAAAACTATCTATTTATGACCTAAATATGTGGCACCCACTAAACTATCTATTCATGGTCTATATTGCTCACCGACTGGCATTACATTGATAGTATTTCCTTGCTAGAATTGTAGTGCACCATACTCAATGCCATATAATTTTGTGTATCCACAGGTACCAGAAAAGTCTGCGCAAGAATGCTTTGACAGAATCCATGCTAATTTTGCAACTCCGCCTCAACACCAGCCTCGTTCAAGAGCCAAGAAAGCTGATTTATCTCCAATAGTCCATTTTGCATTCGGAGACAAACCTCTAGATGACACAAAGTTGAAAATCAAAAAGGCAAGGGGAAGTAAACGAAGGACTCTTGCCGCCCAAAAGACAGTTAGGCATTTGCTGAGAAAGCATCAATTGGCAGATCAAACCACAGGTGGTGACTATTTCTCGCATCTTGAAAACTCTCCAAATGCATCTGCCATTATAATGAATGCAAGTGGAGATCCCGGAACTCCAGATTCGTTGTTTACTACAGGTTTTCTGATGAAGTGCAGTGAGAGGTCTTCCTCAGCCCATAAGAGGCCTTTGTCCAGGTTCAAAACAAATGATGTAGATCCAAGTCCTGAGGTTCTGAAGCGGATTAAGAATGTTGCTTTGCATGAGAAATATATTGATCATCTACATTGTATAGAAGCAAGAAGAAAGAGAGCATGCCATGGTAAAGAAAACCATGTCGTTAGTTGCAATAATATGAATGATAACTGGCCACAATCTGGAGTTATAAAAGCTGCTATGGCTGCTTTAACGACTGAAGCCCAAGCAGTTATCAGCCATTTTCAGGACCGGCAGGTGAATGCATTGGATTATGATGATGATAGTACTTCTGCAGGGAACTGTACTTTTGATTTGGATGACACGCATGAGCAAATCTTCTTTCACTTTACAAGTTTGGCTGTGAAGATGAATTCATCAATATTCAACGCTCAACATCTGGTTGAAGTATAAATCCTTGGAAAAACAAAAAACTTCTGGGCTTCAGTTCCTATAGCTTGAAAATGTATTTTGTTTTTGCTGGTAGAAGACTAATGAATTTGGATCACCTCTTTTGTCTTCTAGAAATGGATTAGAAGGTTATTATGTGCAACATAGCTTTTTTTGTTTTTAAAAACAATGGATTATTAAATAGATGCAGTGGCCGCTGCAGCCTCGTCTTCCAATCCACCTGTCCGTTTTCCTTTGTATGCAAACAAATCTTCAACCATTCCTCTACGAAGCCACTAATTGCAGTCCAGATAATATTTCCAGCAAACATACAGTACGGTAAAACTATTAGCATTAACAATATTTTGATGCAAATCATTAATTCGATACAACACTTGCAATTACTCAAAATAGTAACAAACCACATCATGAAACCAATTTAGCTTAAAGTATCATTTAGATTTTGATACAACACTTGCAACTACTCAAAATAAAATTAGTGTTTGAAATTCGACTCATATAATGACTTGAAACAACATGCCTAATCATCATCATTATCATCACTGATCATAAGAGAATCCAACTGATGTTCTAGCTCTTTCAATGCATCTTTCAACTTAATAATTTTTCCAGTTTTTGAAACTTTTCTCTTTAAATTTGTAATTGAAGTTGAAGTTGCACATGATATTTCATTTCGACTTTGTGCAAAGGAAGTTGGTGTAGATTTTTTATCTACGTATGCCTCAAAAGCTTTTTCTACCTCCTCTCTACTTTTGAAAGATTTGTGTATAGCGCCCTTAAAGCGAATAACATGATCAGAAGCTTCTGCCCATGTTTCATAAATTTCCAGTTCACGTCCAACAAATACAACATATGTTTTTTCCTACATTTAAAGCAACATTTAGAATCTTATAAAGACAATATATTAGAACTTAAATGAAATGATTACCATGGATTGGATATAAAGAGTCGAAGTTTTGCAAGTTTCCTGTAAAATCTAGAACCAAAAGGATATAAATTATCAAAGAAAAAATGTTGAAATCCTAATGAGACATGTCAACTGTAGAGAAATTTCATAAATAACTGATTGGTATAATATTAATGCAACCGATAGACAAAACATAAATTTTTAATTTAACATTTTTCTATTATTATCTAAATTTTATTCATAACACTTCATTTGACTAAGGAACCGTATTTATAACACTTCATTTTTGGAAGATAAAAATAAATTAATAAAGAGGTCATAATTTGTTCATGTAAATAAACTATAAATATTGCAACTCGAACATGTGACCATTGTATTGTATGTTATAGCTAATCAAATTAAAGCAGCATATTGTGACC
>JBBMJZ010413105.1:3828693-3844070 GCA_037833815.1 Zingiber zerumbet | reverse complement strand
GAATTCTCGACGTGAAAACACAGAGACAAAGGACTGATCTTTGAATAGGAAAAAGAATGGATCTGCAGGGTCCCAAATGAATTGGCTTATTCGAAAAAAGCCTTGTTCTTTGGAAAATCTACCTGGTGTCCGGTACTGCATGGTTCCCCTCTGCAAGAACTCCTCCTCATGCTCTTGAAGCTCATCCTCTTCATGATAAATGCTCCGCTTGCCCCGAAATGATCCGGCCCAATAGGGAAATCCCAATTCAGTGGGCCTTTCATCAAATAGATTGGTCCAAGGGCGCCATATTCTAGGAGCCCAAACTATGTGATCGAATAAATCCTCCTCCATTTGTTGCGGGTCGATGTCCTCTTCCTCTTCTTCAAACTCCGATTCGTATTTTTCATAGTTTTGAATCATATCTAACTGATTCCTTGGTTCGGACTGAAGAAGTAATGTCACTCGATTATTATCAAACTGACTGCAATCTTTTTCTGTCCGTGAGGATCCTAACAGAGTGCCTTCTAATTCTAATAGGCCATGAACTAGATCAGAATCATTCTCAGTGAATCTTTGAGTGCACACTCAATATTTCTCTTGATCTGCAGCCATGTTAGATATTTGTACCCGTCCGAGTAACATAGATGCCACTTAGCCTATTGATGTTGGGAAGGAACAACGGCCTAAATGAGCAACTTCGACACTGTCTATATGAAAATGTGGGGCATAATTCTCCACCTTCAGGAGTTAATCTTGAAGGTGAATACCTAGTGGACTAGGGAGGAGATAGATGTCTGGTGAATCAGGTACGTGTGAACCAGATAGAAGGATTGACTCAAAAATCCAAAATAAGAATCTTGGTTCTCACGGTGTTTAGGTGAAAAGGGTTATTAGCCATGTAATAACAAAATGAACCTGACAATAAGATTTGTTAGCTGTTTACTTTTTTTTTTAACTGACATTCAAAGTTAGTTCCTCCTCAACCACTTTCTTGACCACCTAGAACATCTTCAATCTCACAGCTTGCCTCCTTATCATCTGAGCCTCTTTAACATCCTCCATGCTTTCAGCCAAACATCAACATCATTCTTCTCAACCTCTGCATCTTTAAACTCTCAAAGCTCATTCCTAGCTGTGTGCAATTTGGCATCCCAAATCGATTGACCAAGCCTAAGAGCAATGCATAGTCATTGCAAAGGTTGATATTTTTCATGGTCTTCGGTAGAGTATGAACTTGATCTTGGTAATTTGTTCAAACTGGTACAACTCTACAACTATGTTACCTTTTGCATCCTTTAGTTTACATATTTTTATGATTTACTATGATTTTTTTTAGTGGTATTAGCTGTGTGCTATGGTTGCACTAAGTCTAAGTTTCGTACCCGAGTCAGCATTTTATTTAGTGTCCTTGTGAACGTGAATTACAGCAAAGATCTCATCTTTCCTTTTTCTTTCATAATTTTCATGGCCCTACTTGGTGATTTATGAACTCTTTACTCAATAAATAATAGCTTTGTTGACCCACGAACTTTTCACTTTATTGGTGGCTTTTCTTCAATAATGCTGTGGGTTCTTTCTGATGGACAAATGATGTCGATATCTATTTTTTTCTTACGTCTTTGCCTCTGTGTTCCGCCCCATCTTCTATCTTTAGTTTATGCATAGCATCTACTATGCCACATGAAATTGTTCTATAATGTGCTTGTTGACTAGAGTCTAAATGCAACTCATCACTCCTCGGTTCAGTTATTTAAACTAAAGACTCCCGATGTGCCTCAAAGTTGAAATCTCTTTAGAATTGTCGATGTTGATATGCCAAAAGTGTACATGTGTCTGTGCTGCTAAAGTCTCATGCTGTTCCATGTTACTCTTCTGGTAGGATGTCTGGTTGCCTCATATATTTAATCCACTACACTTATATAACCTTATCCTATGTATCTCCTTTAAAAGGCAGAAGATGAGTGCCAATGACTTAAAAGAAACCTCACCGATGCCCTGGCTCCTTTATTGGTCCTGGAACTCATTTTGAGTGAACAATCAACTAAATAGAACCATGAAGAATGATGTTGCTCTGACCACAAGGAACCGCCTCGATGATGATCTGCATGCAGTACTGAAAATGGTACCAATAAAGTATGCTGTGTAGGACCTTTGAATCTCCGAAACAGACTACAAAGAAAAAGATCTTTTACAAGTAGCATTTAGATGGCACAAACAATGGTGTTGCTTCTCATCAAGAGAGGAAAAGGTGAGTAGATTCTCAATCCAATAACTTGCATTAGTTTGAATGACTCCAGCTGAAGTATAATTTCTTTGTAGGGGCTAGCCACACAATGATGAGCAACATCAGGATGGCAAAGTGAAGGGAGCAGCTGTTGGAACATTGAACAAAGTTTACTCTGGAACATGAAACTGCTAAAATAGTATGGAGGCCGTAGCTGTCGGCGCGGGCTCTACCATGTTCATGCTCAAAGCACTTTTCATTCATTGTCCATTTTATCCCCCTATCAGTTCTCCGTTTCCTTTTCCTCCCGTGGTGGATCTTGAAGGTGGGATGTGGTGCGTGGAGCAAAGGCATCGGTTGTTGCATTTGCAGACGAACTTTAAGAAGATTATTGTGAGTTGATGGATATGGAGCATTTTACCAAAAGGTTTCGTTCCTTTTGCGTAGTTCAATTAATATTTAATTTCAAATGTTGGGTCCGTTTCTGAGCCCATGGATCCACTGAGCTAACCCATGGGCTCAGCTCAGTAGATTCGTCCTTCGTTAGCAAACAGTGAGAAAGTAGTTTATCTGTATTGCTGTGCAGTGCTTAATTTCTTCTAACTCTCTTTGTTTTTTCTGGGAAGATTACAAAAAGCACTAGTTGATTTCCCGATGTTTTTAGCTTATAACTTGTTTGCACTATTAGGTAGAAACTAAAAACTCAGCAATATCGGACTTGTTTTTAGAAGTTTGTGTCAATTATATTCATTAATTATATGAGAGAGCTTCATGGGGATAGATAATGGTAGAGTATCTCGAAGTTTTTTTGGATATAAATTACAAGCGTAGCCTTTAGTTTTAGGGGTGACTTATTTAAAAAATATATTTTAAAAGGGTGTTTTATTTAAGACATTTAGCAGATAACTAAGCACTGAAGGTTCGAATCTTAGTTATGGTATACTATAAATATACTATAAGAATTTTAAGATGGATAAATGAGGAGTTGCTTGTGCTTCTTGATGCTTTTAGATTTATTAAAAATATATATATAACATAAAATAAAATTATGTTGTTCTAATTTAATCAAAAGCATTTTAGTACTGTAGTAACAATTTTGGTAAGTGTTGTACTGTGGAGCAATTTGATATAGCTTATTTATAGCAGTGATGGTCAAAATTGTTACACGTAGTAGTATAGCTAATAGAATTGGAATAAAAATATTTTTGAGAAAAAAATAAAATGAGATTCTTTATGATAACTTTTAAAATGAAACACCTTTTTGATAATAAAAAGGCTTTTTCTTTTTTTGCCCAAGTTCTTTTGGGTGACATACATTTATTTTTGTGAGAATAATGATTGAACAAATATTGATAAACTATTATCACTAGAAGCTTTGGACATGAAATGTTCTCTTTTGGGATGCTTCCATAGCAAGATTGAGTGAAAATATGAAGGAAAGGACAATAATCATTTGGTGCTTGGGTGTCATATTGTTTTAAAGGATTCATTAACCCTTGTCCTTTTAATTTTTAGAACCAAGCTAGTTAAGATTACTATTTGTGTTAGTGCGTTATGTTTAAGTTGTATATATATTTTCATGTATAATTTGATGCCCTATCTTTTAGAGCTTTGCTTAAAAAGTTATTGTGCTTGATTGAGATTTAGGGTTATTCTTGAAAGTTATGGCAATGCCATCTAGATGCTACTGATGTTACTAGTGAGAACAAGAGAAAAAAAAAAAATCCTTTACATGTTTATTTTGATGCTACCTGACCTAGCTAGGATTATTTGAAATGATAAATTCACACGAGACACAAATAAGAGAAAGACAAATAATCTCCTACCGACATTATCGAAGACTAAATAGCAAACAACCATCGCCAAATTGACAGCTAAATTTTTGTCCGAGTTAGTTGTTATACTCACTACATACAAATAAGGAAGCAAGTCCCTAAAGAAACAAAGTGCATAATTAGAGACTATAATCTCCTTCGCTATGAAATTAATCCATAAAGTGGAGCCTGTCACAAAGATGAGGCAAATTGTAGAAGGTTATATAAACCTAGTGGTAATAACCCCAAGAGAAGTATCAACTACATCCTATTGAATTAAGCATTTCACTAGCCTAGCTTGGATGTGAGAATAGGTTCTCATTGAATGCACTTGATGCACCTTTACTTTTGATTTCTTAGAACCAAACACTAATATGTGGCTAGTTACCTTGGAGTATTGAACTATTAATATTAAGGGTACACAAAGGGACTCCTTAGTATTAATAGTATATGGTAACAAAAAAAAAAAAAATTAAATCACCAATAATAATAACAATATAACGTGTAGTGTTGGATAATTACAAACAACAGAAGAGCAAATTAGTTTGTGTTTCAAAGGAGTCCCCCAATCCAATTTGGTCCTGGTGCTAATAGTGGCAAAAGGCAAAGTGCTCGCCCTCAGTGTCCTCGTTAGCTCGCCCTAGGACTAACATGGAAGAGGTAAATTACGGTGGAACCTAGTGGATAGGGGGTGAGCTATTCTGAGGTGCAGGGATTTATGCCCTACCAATCTTGAGTTTTGACCTTATGAACTCAAGAGGCAACCTATCATCCACCGACCACTCCAGCTAAGCCCGTGGGGGTGTCTTGGTGTTAATCGTATGACATTGAAAGTAGGAGAGGGAGAGAAGACGGGGGTTGGGGTAGTTGATCATGTGAGTTTGTCCTTACTACATGTAGAAAATGTTGTTCTAAGGGTATGGTTGAGTTGGTTACCACATGGTAGATTTAGAGAAATTAACAAGAGTTAATTCCCGACGAAGCTAGGAAAAATACCCTCCCATGTGGTGGCCTACTCGGTTTCCTAATTTACCTCTTTATAGATGATTGTAGGGGCCAACATATGACCTTTCTGTAAAAATACATATAGAAAATATTTGTGTTACATCAACAAGCCACTAATCTATCTATCTATCTTTAATACTAAGAAAACAACATTTTGTATTTAGCAGACTAAATACTACATGTAAAAAATGTTAGTGTTACATTAGCAAGCCATCAATATATTCATCTATCTTTAACACTAAGAAAAATAATGTTTTGTATTTAATGACCTATTAGCGATTGAAATTTTTGATCGCTAATCTTTTTGTCACTAATGCATTTAGCCATGAAATTAAATTTTCCGTCGCTAATTTAAATTCCGTGGCTAAATTTAGAGATAAAAATTTAATTTCATTGTTAAATTAGCTATAGATTTAAAATGTCACTATCTAACTTAGTGACGGAATTAAATTTCTATCGCTAAATTTAATCAAATTGCCCCTAATCCACATGTGTTAGTCACCCTTGATAGTGTCTATCGAGTTCTATACCTTTGGCAGCCGATACCTCCCCGATTGCATCATCAGCTCTATCCGCCTACTCGTCAGCATCTTCCGCCTCCTCTCCCACCACCCAGGGCGCATGACTTTTAAATACAACGTATAATAATTATTTTCATCACTTAGTACGTGACCTCCCAACCTAAATTCTTGGATCCGCCTCTGGGTACACATAATTTAATTTATTGAGGTGATAGGAAAATCTAAAATTGTGACCAAATTGATACTACTTTGCTTTGATTTGAAACCAAACTAAAATTTTTACTTAGGTCTTGGTTTGGCTATCTTTGAAATGACAATGAAAAAATAAATCTACATTCATAAAAATAATTGAAAATTGCCTTTAAATAAAGTTTTAATGAAAACAATCTTTAATAATAGAACTTTAATTGTTCAGCTCAGTTCTAACAATTTGTGTATGCTTAAACTGAATTTGTTAATCTTTTATAGATTAGAAATGGAAATCAAGCTTAAGACATGCCTGCCTCTTCATCAAAAAAATCCATAGAATCAAATAGACATATGAATGATCCTCTCCAACGTTGGAAACCCTACCACCCTCTTGGTTACTGTGGTGACCTTATGTACAAACTTTTCTTTACTAGACGAGAATGTTTTAAAATGTTATATGGTCCTAATTCTTGAGTTAACGATAGGTTGATTCAACTTGCCACAACTTCATTAACTACTTTGAGTCAAGGTTAAAAGAAGGATACCAATGCCTAGTTTATGTTGGGATGATGGTTTTTCATTGTGGTTAGATCTAATCAGGATATTTTTAAAATTAATAACATGATTCAAGTTATACTAGATGATATATTTATTACCTTATATCAACTTTCACAAATAAGTCAACCATCATAGCTAGATATGATTTTGCCTGATAGATTTTCATAGCATCATAAACTTACATATACACTTGACACCTCAAATGTCAATAGATGCTGAGATGGCTTACATCAACTGCTCCAACAAGGTTGATTTGTTGTCGATCAAGATGAATTTTATGTGATCTCATTTATTTTGATCAATTAGAGAAGTTTATAAGCCCATAATATAAAACTTTTTTTTGATTATTATCTTTTTTTATCTAGAGAGCATGTATTGTATTCCTCCTTGCTCCACCTCTTTTTAGTCCTCAGTATAATGAAGCAAACTGATTCTCTCAAATTTAGGGTTAGAAATCTGAAAGAAGTGTTCATCAATTCATATTGAAGCTCCAAATTAAGAAAGAATGTTGTCTGTTCTAAGAAAAGTCTAAGCTTGTTTTGAAATCTAATCAATCATATAATATCAGTTTAATTTGTTCATGTTTTTAAAAGTGCAGTAATGTATTACATTTCAAACACCTGCACAATATCAACATGCATCATATTCTACTATATTTTCTTGTCTGCGACTGATATAAGTTCAGAGATTATCTAATTATCACTTTTTGCATAGGTTGACAGGTCCATGAATTAGATAAATTAACCTTCATCACCTGAGATTTTATCATTAAAAAAAAGCAATGGAAAAGAAGCAGGAAATCATTTCCATTACCATTCATTGCAACCTATTTGACTATCAACCTCTCGGATGATTCATTGGACACCTTCCAGAGGAACCAGCCTTTGAGATAGATAATTCATCAACAATATCGATTACAGTGTTTCTATTTAGTTTGGAAGTAGATGCCCTCTCCTCATGTTCCTTGTACCTGATCAAGTATCTCTTCATGGCATTCGCATAATAGTCTAGCCCAAGTGTCTTCATAGCACTACAAATGTCATCTCCATTGACACTCTTGCGATCATCCTTGTGGCATATGTCCGCAGCCTCTCCAGTGATGAAGCCAATGAACTCGGAAGCACATTCTTGCATGGTTTCTTTTGCTTCCTTGGATATCTTGGCATTAGGCGGAAGTACTTTCTTCATGATTCGTCCCACATTAGCGATCGGCAGTAGATGTTCTTGCTGCTCACTAATGCATGCATCTCCTGAAAAGCTACTTGAGGCATTTGGGGCATTGCAGTCATGGCCTTCAGGCATGCCTTCCATCTCAAGGGAGAAGCTAAAATTCATGAATAGGTTTACACATGTAGCTCCTGCTTCCCATGCCTTCAGAAGGGAACACATCAACATGGCATATATCAGCAAATGCTCTGACATTTTTTACAACTATTTGAGTATAAAGCAGAATGTAAATGGTCAGGGTCTTTTTTCTTGGACTACTCACGAAAGGAAGATTATATTGGTGCTCTGAATCCTAACATTATTCGGTGTGTCGGTTGGTCATTCCTCAACTTAACTATTAGTGGAACAACTTGTTTTAAAGAACAGCCACACTTTTGGCTATTCTAGTAAGAATAAGGATTGTATGTACTATAGTGAATCTTGTTTTCTTTTTATGAACTTTAGTCAGCTTTCTTATGGCTAGTTTGATATAGGTGAGCATCTGAAGGCATTTTTTTTTTACAACTTATGAGAGAATGTGGTATAGTTACTTGGAGCTTCATATAACTCAATAAACTGAAACATATTTTTAGAGACAGGTTATAAAATAGAAAAAGTAGGTTCTTGATGTTATATAAGAAAACTACTATTCTTAGTATACAAGTAATAAAAAAATCTGATCAATACTCACGTACAGAAAAACAGTGATCATTATTGAGTCGCTAATCAATTACTAACTACATTTAGCAATATAAATCGATTAATGATAGAAATGATCCATCGCTAATTTTTTCATTATTATTTCTAGTGACCGATTTTGATTCGGTCACTAAAATTAACTACCGAATATAATTTATTGATTGCTAATTTAGCAATCGAATATAATTTATCGTTTGCTAATTTAGCAAACAATTTTTAATTCGGTCTCTAATTTTAGCAATCGATGTTTTATATTCGGTCATTAATTTTAGTGACCGAATCAAAATCGAACATTAAAAATAATGCCGAAAAAGTGAGCGACTGATATTTTATTGGGTTGCTAATATTAGCAAACGATATTAATTCGGTCGTTAATTTGCAATTGAAAATTTCTTTCGATCACTATTTAACAACCGAATTTTATTTTGGTTGTTAAATCGGTCCCTAATTTACCATTTTCTTGTATCGACTTTGTATATCTCAATTTACATATCAGTGTTGTATGAAACCCTAGCAGTACTTACACAAAATAACAATTAAACTGCGGGCTAACAATTATCCTGCGGGCTAACGAGAGAGGAGATTGTAAGAGAACTTAAGAAAAGAGAATGCTAAAAAATAAGGAAAATTCCTCAAATTTACCATAAAAGAAAACTTTGTTAATAAAAAAATTAATTCTACAAATTTTAATTCCAATCTTATAAAAAAAAAGAGTTTTTTTTTAAAAAATGAAATCTCTTGGAAGAAATCGAAATTAACAGAATAGGACGTTGATATAAACAAATTAGGACCCATAAATATCAGAAATATCAAAATTATCCTAAATACCATAAAAATAGAAATTATTAAAAAATAGTAATAAAACCTTCAAAGGCTCGGTTGAGGGCCTAAATGGTAGAATTTAGGTCCAAAATTTAGCGGTTACGAGTTCCTCGGTAACAAATATAGATTTTGAAATTCCACACGTGGGGTCATCGTCTGATTCTGTGTACCGAATCAAAAATTATGACTCTTTAAAATTTAGATTAATCATGCATGAAGTACATAGACACAAACAATTCATGTGATTAAAATGAAATATAGACATAGCAAATCATGTGAGGCAGCTTAACATATTCTCTTTGCAACTTCAGTATGAAAATATATTGCAAAACTCTCTATGTTTTCTTCAAGCTACCAGAGAGATGTTGCTCTTCTATTATTTCCAAACAAATTCAGTGCACAGTAGGTTGATCATCTTATTATTTAGTAATTCATATGCCAAATATGATAGTAAACATGGACATATCTCGGCTAGATTTTGAACTTTGGATACTGAGATAAGAACTTATATTAATAAACAGTACAAATAAAGGACCATGTGATCATAGACAATAGAGAACGCATTACATCGAATGAAGGGGAAAACATAGATAGTGCAGTGTGCACATTATGATGAGCAAGAACAATAGTTAAGTACCTCTGACTATTGTCTGCCATTAGTCTAGTTCTAACCCTAGATCAAGGAAATGGTACTAAAATCTATAAAGTCTCAATTATTTCAAACTACAATGTGAATATTCTTTCATAACATAAAGGAGACACTTGTTGACAAGACGTGCTATACACATAAGCCTTAGCACAAAGGGTCATAGCTCTCTTCAAAATCTCGATAACAAATTGATGGATCAAAGTGAAAGAACTGTATTTATAAAAGAAGTGAAGTATTTTTTTACAGCATTAATCAGATTAATCCTTATTAACCCTATTCTTGCTGTTTCAGAAACCTTACAAGTTAAGCTTCAAGTCACTTTGGTATTTTGGAAATACAACATATAGATGCACCACTCAACATGAGCATATGCAACAGAAATTTTATTTTTGAACTTAAAATTATTGGTAATTAAGATGTTGTTCTAAACTCTCAGTAAGTGAATTAGTTCATATGATATTAATTTGCCAGTGCAATTTTAATTTCTGTTATCGATGATGAGAATTCCATTGTTCATCACAGAATTTCAGTTATTTATATTGCATTGGTCTGCATCAACCTTTTGGCTGCAACAAATTGATTATATTGAAACTTCTCATTCTTCTTTTAACACAAACACCACATTTAACCCTAATACTCAAAGATTCAAATATATTTTTTTTAATCTAGGTATTTAGCTCTTTGAACTTATTAATCCTAGAAGTCACTAGACCAGTTCCATAGATCTTTTTCCACAAACCATCAGAGTAAATACAAGAAACACAGATGAGTATTGACGAACGGTCCAGCATTACGAGTAGTTTGAACACCACATATATATAATATATCCTACTTGAGATTCAAATTCTCACTACATGGAAGCTCGTCCTATATTTTACCATTGCCCCGGGACAAGTTTCAAGCCCTTCTCGAATTTAATCCAAAAAGAAGTGTGGATCATTATTTCTCTTAAAAGTTGAGAATTTTAGTAGTTAATTAATAAGGAGCTGTGCAGTACTTTCTCATTAGTTTATTTCCAACAGATATCACGGTTGCCAAAGTTAAACTAATCAATCAAGATCATGCAGTTTCTGATGACTAATTAGAGCTATGAATTTGTTTAGTACAATGCCAAAGTTAGAGCAACATATTATCTAGGGTTACTAAATCATGTCTTTGGACAACAAGATTTTATTCCTCCTAGCTCGTGCCACATAACCATAAATAGTACAGATTACACGAATCTCAAACCTAGAACCCACACCGATAAGAACAAAATGACTGTAGTGTTTTTACTCCAATACAGTGGAAACTTCAAACTAAGCCAAATTAAGGAGCAAAGTCCTAGGAGTTTAAGTCTTTTGAGGATTATATTTGCATTATTGTGGGGTGACCCTGTTTAAATCAGAGGAGATGAAACACTGGGTATGTAGCTATGACGCTGACTGTGAAAAGACTCCACGGTGGAACGAGAAATGTCGTGTGATCATGCGTGTCAAAAATAAAACGTAGATGAAAAAACATCAGCAACTAGGCCAGGGAGGAGTCCCCAACAGAGACACTCCAACGCTCAAGTCAAATAGGTGTCTGAGAGGAAATATAATGAATAGTGAAAATGAAAAGTGGATTCCAAGTGCCTTAGGTTGGGTTCGTGTAATGTAATGTATATGTTCCTGTAGATGGAGACCAGCTTTTAGAGTGTTACTTTTACTCTCTACACAAATCTTGATGAATTTTCCAAAAAGGACCAACTCTTTTGTCACTCTGATAACTTTTCAAAAATGGGTCCATCATTTCTGTGTTTTACAGTGTAGAAGCTTCCTCACACAAACAACATAGGGAATATTCCTTTGATTCCCTAACAGCCGTTACACAAAATACTAAGAAGGAATATTAAGCCATTGAGTATATGGGCCACCTATTTGCTTAATGGATAGGCTGATTGTCCGATCGACTGTTGTTTGCAGATACGATCGGGTTGGAAAAAGGATGGATGTCACTCTTAAGGACTTGGCATACTCTTGACCCTTATACTTATGTAAAGAGTCTTGTCCGGTCGGGTCATGTGTCCAGCATGTCTGATTAGACCTCCACGATGAAAAGACTTCACGGTGGAATCGGAAATGTTGTGTGATCCTGGGTGTCAAAAATAAAAAGTAGAGGAAAAAACATCAACAACCGGGCCAGGAAGGAGTCCCCAGCATAGACATTCTGACGCTCAAGACAAACAAGTATTCTGACGCTCAAGACAAACAAGTGTTCGAGAGGAAATACAATAAATAGTGGAAATACAAAGTAGAATCCGAGTGCCTTAGGTTGCGTTTGCGTGATGTAACATATTTGCGCCTGTAGATCAAGACCCCCTTTTATAGTGTTACTTTTACTTTCTGTACGAATCTTGATATATTTTCCAAAAAGGACCAACTCTTCTATCACTTTGATAACTTTTCAAAAATAGGCCCATCATGTCTGTGTTTTGTAGTGTAGAAGCTTTCTCACACAAACAACACAGGAAATATTCCTTTGATTCCCTGATAGCCGTTACACAAAATGTCAAGAAGGAATATTAATCCATTGAGTATGTGGGCCACCTATTTGCTTAATGGATTGACTGATCGGTCGACCGAGTCCTCTTTGTACTTTGATCAACTCTTGTTTGCAAGTGCGATCGGGTCAAATAAAGGATGAATGCCACTTTTAAGGACTCAGCCTACGCTCGACCCTTATACTTGTGTAAAGAGTCTAATCCGGTCGAATCATGTGTCCAGCATGTCCGATTGGAACTCTGGTCCGATTGGCTAGAACACTTGGCGGATTTACTTGACTCAGCTCTGATGTCACTGATATAGCTCGGGGTTTTGTCGACTCTAAGAGACTTAGTGCCCAAACGGCTAGACCACTCGGTCGGGATATATATGCTTGAGCCAACTTCGAGTGTCAATTCCTCTCTGACTTTGACCGCCACGCCACCTGACTTTCTTGACTTTGACCCAACTTCAGGGACCCACATTATTCACCGTATCATGGGCTAAAGCTAATGTTTAACAAAAACAATGTATTAGAGTAAAAAGTGATATCGCTGAATTTAAGCAGTTTAGTATTGCCGACTCCACGATAAAATACATACAAGTAAATTATAGGGAGTATTTTACCTTAGCACAACGACCTTTTATATGGGAAAGGTCAAACAACGTCAACATGAGTATCGAACTATATATGTTAGCCAATTAGCACAAAAAGAAAGGAAAAGAATATCAATGATCTATATATTAATCTAAATGATTAATATGAACAGTTAAATGCACACTAAAAAAAAAACTAAATTAGTAATGGAATTAATATTCGATCACTAATTAATGATCGAATATTATTTTGGTCTCTAAATTAGCTATGGAATTAATATTTCATTACAATATCGATCATCCTTGTTGGATCGAGAAAGATGAGAGAGAGGGGGAGGGGTGGATTTCGTTCATTCAAAATATTTTCTTTTCATAATAAT
Source organism: Zingiber zerumbet (assembly GCA_037833815.1). NCBI lineage: Eukaryota > Viridiplantae > Streptophyta > Magnoliopsida > Zingiberales > Zingiberaceae > Zingiber > Zingiber zerumbet. The sequence goes on along the minus strand of JBBMJZ010413105.1, from coordinate 3,830,920 downwards.
AAAAACAAAAAGAGTTAAATAGCAGAAATAAAAACAAATAAAGACAAAAGATAAGTATCTTTTTTTTACTTGGTTCGGAGTCTACCCAACTCCTACTCCAGGGCTCATAATTTTTTATCACTTTAATTGGGCAATCCACTAAATGATGAAATAGTATAAGTATGAATTCAATGTGCAAGTAAAATAAAAATACCGACAAAATAGAAATGAAGATGAAGCTTGGTTGTCGGTGAGCCTTCCGACGTCGTAGTAGTAGGCACTTGCACATGTAGTAGAGTTACGAACATAATGAAGCAGGATGAAGAATTGTTATCTCAGCTCGAACATGGAGGCCTTCTTATATATATATGGTTCGGTCAATTGAAAAACTGTTGGGTTGATTGAACCTATCAGTCACCTGAACCTCCTATCAGTCGACTAAACTTTGCACCCTTCCTTGTTTGCCTCGATCTGATCCGTCCAATCCCATAGATCACGCTGATCAGTCAACTAATCTAACTGATCAGTTGACCAAACTTGAATCTGCCAATTCTACATCGATTTGATCCGATCTTTGCCATTTACCAAAATTGGACCGGTCAACTGAACCGCTTATTCGATTGACCAATAAACCTATGTTTCCAACTTTGTAGAACATGATCAAACTATGCCACGCTGCCTGAATTGGTCGACCGAACCTACTGTTTAGTCGATCGAACCTGCTGTTCAATCGACCGAACCCTCGGTCAATCCAAATATTGTTCAATTTGTAAAACAAAGTTAGTGCAATAATAATATAATAATAATTCTACAAAATAAAGTTATATAGATATATATAAGTGCATGAATGAGACAGTTAGGACTATCTTAATCTCAACTTAGAAACTTTTGTTGATTTCTTCAATTGATCAGATCATCTCCTAAGGTTTATCCCTACTGAGGCAAGAGCTTACCTCACTTCCTCCAGGAGCTTACCTCACTTACCTGCCAAACAACGAGTCCTCCAAACCTATTTAGACTTTTTCTGCTCAGTGTCAGATCACTTGATCAACTAAGACTTTTCCTACAATACTAAATTAGCCCAACAGTAAATAGTAATGTAAAATAGTATTAGTAAAACTATACTTAGGTTTACCAAAATCTGTTGGTCCAATCAACTACGTGCGGTTGACCAGAAACCATCCGGTCACACATGCTTAGAGTTAACTCCTCCAAGACTTCTAACTACCTAGGGTTACCTCTCCATAGGGTTCCATTATTTGACTTCACTCATTAGGGCTTTCACCACCTGATTTTACTCACTAGGACCTAGTTTCACTCACTAGGGCATTTACTTGGAGTTCACACCTCCAAGATCTAGGATTACCTCCCCTAGATACTTAGGGTTACCTCCCCCTAGGGTTTTCCTCTTTACCTAGGGTTACCCACCTAGGGGTTTTTCTCTTACCAAGCATCAAGTCACCTTGACCCGCTTGTACTTGCTAGTTACTTGGTAGACTCTCACCACTTGCCAGTCATCTGATTAACCTAGACTTCTCAATTAACTATGTCAACCTTGACCAAGCTCCATTAAACATATTCGTTAAATATCAAAACGCTAGAGGTTGGTTGCACCAATAATCCTTAACAAAAATACATACTTAATCTAATTAACTAATGATAAAATTAAATTTCTATTGCTAATTTAGCAACAGAATTATTTCCATTTCTAATTAGCAATGAAAATTTAATTCAGTTCTAAATTAGTGATGGAAATTTAATTCCATCACTGAATGAATGATGAAAAAATTTTTCATCGCTAATTTAGCAACGAAATTAAATTTTCCTCATTAATTTAGCAACGAGATTAAAATTTTCTATGGTTCTTGATTGGGAATTTTTTCTCTCCCCTCCTCTCTCTTATATTTCCGTTCTCCGGTGTCCAAGTCTGATCACCTTGTTGGGTTTTTTGGGCCACGAAAACCGCTTTTTCGCCTCGTGGAAACCCCGAAACCCTTGTCACCGGATCCGTGCGAAGAATAAAAATTTCGAAAACCTTCGAGTACGAGTTTACTAACTCTAGATCTACATTAGAGTTCTAGATGGTTAAGAGTTTTTACCCTTGATGCGCGCCCTTCGCGAATCCCGCTCGTCCAAGGTGCCGGATCTCAAGGTTGTCAAAGTAGACAACCCTCTATGCGTATCCACACGAACAAAAGAGGGAGAAAACCAAACTAAAGTGTGCTAGCACCTTAGTAGGGTTCGGCCA
>JBBMJZ010413105.1:3797593-3810348 GCA_037833815.1 Zingiber zerumbet | reverse complement strand
GACCATCAAGGTTGACCTAAAAAACAACGACAATGATATTTTTTAACAAATCACGAGGAATGTTGGCTTTGAAAATAGCATAAAAACTTTTTTTTTTCAAAAGGTAGAAGCTAATTTGAACGGATTTGATGGTAAGGGATAACTAATTGAGAAGAATAACTTCTAAATAAAAATGATAAATTCAGTAAGTTTTATTAGTTTTATTTGGAGGACAAATTCCTACAAATTTATCATAGCTAGGGATCAAACTACGAGTATCTAGGTGACAACTTGAATACTTTACCGTTGTACCATAGCCTGAAACAGGCTCGGACACAAGTGAAGGTGGTCAATGTTATTTTCAAATTTCACTTTTAATATTGGTACTTGCTCCTCGATCTTGACCGTGCTCGACAACCCTCGTGAATCAGTCATTATTCGAAAGGCTAGTAGGTATCCGTTATTTATCTTTTCCATATTGACCTTGGGACGAATTAGCAGAGGTATGGGAGGCGAGCACGATGACTTTTTTTTTTTTGTCAACTTGACTGTGGTCCACAAAGAGAATGTTCAACGAGTACGATTGTACAATCGACAACAAAGAGGAAGAGACGGCGAGCTAGCTACGTACGATCAAGCAAGGATGCCTGCAACTTCTTAAAGAGACCATGCCTGAAATCCAAAAAGACAAAAACTATTAGCTATGGACTTAATTTTCACATGCACCTACTTTACCTGTTTGAGTGCAACCTTTATGTTAAGAAGACTTTTCACTCCCAGTGGAATATTTTTATCAAATACATGATCTGAGACTACAATTTCGTTGCAAAGTTGACGCTGCTTGCTCGATTTGAGATTCTTTTCATTTAACTCTCTTTTCGACCAAAAAACAATCCATGTTCAAAAACAAGTAATAAAAGATGCCTGCCATCAATGAGGTTTGTTGGGGAACCAAGAAATTAGGTTAAGCAAGAGAGACTGGTTCAACAATCATCTTTTTAGATTTTGAAGAAAACAAAAAGGGATAAGCCAGAGAGGAGAAGAAAGAACTCACAAGCAAGAAAAAGAAAGGCCATGTATTTGGCCTATTTAGCACTCAGCATGCTCTATATATAATTAATCTCCTAATTCCTTCCTGTCCGATACATATACATCAAAGGCAATGAAAGCTGTAGTCTTAGCCATACATTTGCTATAAATTAAATATTGCGATCAATCCTTGTTTTGTATTATTTTCCATTGCAGTACTGCAAATTAATTAAGTGCAGGAAAGCAACATGACATTTTAAATTTAATGCAAACCTACTTTGTTGGCGGTTTAGTATATTTCTGATCCGACCCACTCTCCTCCTGTACAAATTAGCTAGAATTAGTTGGGACAGCTTGAGAAGTCTCCTTCACTATGAGTTGTTTTCTTAAATTTAATTTATGATGGTGTTTACTGGATAAATTAACAACCATCCCACGCTCTGTTTAACTCGCTGCTAATCAGTTTAATTTCTCTATCTACCACAGTCACTTTTGGCAAAACAATCGAAACCCTACCCTCCTGATCAGCAATGTGAAACTATCTACGTCAACAATCAAACCTTCACGATCAGTAGAAAAATCTGTCTCATGAATAAAGTTAGCAGTTTTTAACCGTAGTTGAATGATCAACTACAAATAAGACTCGCATATAATAGCATTCTGGCCTTTCATCTGCATGCGCACAGAAATTGTTTCATTCAGTGACTGTGCCTTTAAAGAACGTCGACGTATTTGGCAATCATTAATTATCTCGCATGCTGTAAACGAATACAGACGATCTATTCTCTGACAACAATCATTAACCCCTTATGAAAATTCCCTCCAAGTGCAAACTACAATTAAAGAACATTTACATTGGAGAACCATAACTACAATTCAAGTATATATATATAGCCTCTGACGTAGCAAAGTAAAATGAAAGGGAGGAGTTTGGAGGAGCTTATTACTTAGAACATGTAGTGAATGTGCATAAGTGATTGATCGATCTGTCAGTAATGGAATTGAGTAGGGAGGCCTCACCTCATTCAATGCATAAAACTACAAAACCGGTGGGATTAACCCCTCCTCTAATTGCACCACCTCATCACATGTGACGGCTTTAATACCTTGTCCAGTGTAGCTAGCTGGAGTCGATATAAAATGGGACTCAGAGTTTCCACATTCATATCACATCTGATAGCATTTTCTCTTCTGAGTTCTGATCATGGGGACTCCACGGAGCCCCATTTGGAGTGTCTTTGCTGCAGTCGTATTGCTGTTGGTGGCCGCCTCAAGCTCAAGTGCTACGACGCCGACTGAAACATCGGTTGTCGGCTCAACCGAGTGTCTAGATTGTGCCCAGAAGAACATCAAGAGTGAGGATGCAGCCAAAGGTACCGTTATCAATCAGCCTAACGTTTCTAATTTCCAATTCAATTGGTTAATTATACTTTAGCATGCATGTATATATAGGATTACGCGTAGTCGTCAAATGCAAAGTAAGCAACGAGAAATACGAGACCAAATCTGTCGGCGCTGTCGATGGCAGTGGCAACTTCAACGTTAAGCTCCCGAGCGACCTCCTGCAAACCAACGGCGAGCTCAAGCAAGAATGCTTCACGCAGCTCCACAATGCCCCCAACGCGCCCTGCCCAGACAAGAATGGACTCACCAGTCCCTCCAGCAAATTAATCCTCAAATCTAAGGGCATCTTCACCGCTGCCGGGAAGCTGTCCTTCGCCTCGGCCACATGCGTCTCCGCCACCTTCTTACCGCCCTACAGCGACCCCTGGCACAAAAAGCACTACAGCTACCATTATTGGCACAAAAAGCCCAAGTACTCATTGCCACCATTCCATCTTCCACCCAAGCATGACTACCACCATCACTATCCCATCTATACCCCACCAACACCGACCTATAAGCCGACGCCGACTTACAATCCGCCGTCCGGAGGATACTATAACCCACCGACGCCGACCTACAAGCCGGCGCCGATGTACAAGCCACCACCAACGTACACGCCACCATCCGGAGGATACTATAACCCACCGACACCAACCTATAAGCCGGCACCGACGTACAAGCCGCCATCCGGAGGATACTATAACCCACCGACACCAACCTATAAGCCTGCGCCGATGTACAAGCCACCGTCTGGAGGATACTATCCCGGCCACCCACACAAAGAGGCGAATCAGAAGCCATAGAGGAAGATGAAGAGGTTAATATGCATGAAGGTAAGGGCAGCCAATACTATGCATGTAGTTACGTTGCTGCGTAATAATTGATGTTTTTTTAGGAGATATGTGTTTGAAGCATTTGTGTCGGAGAGAGTTCTCCTTTCCATATTACTTTTGCGTGTAATATATAGAAGCACTTGTTATTCTGATTGAGAAATGTTGTGTATGATGGTTATCAGCAAATGTAATAATTAAAACTTAATTTCTTTCCTCGTTTGGCTTTTAAATTTTTTGCATTGGCTCAGTGTACTTCGTTTCATACTCCGAAATTAAATGCAAAATGAGAAATATTATCGTGTGGAATTCAAAGAAAGAAGACAAAAAAAGCTTAAAACGGAGAATTAATGAAATAGGATAGTAATAGATATCATCGGTCGGTTTTCTTTGATGAAAATATTCTCTTTAAAATTATATTTTGGTTGTTTCTACATTTGGCAAGATGATATAGATTTATCAAGAAATTTCTCAACTTTATTTATTAATAGCATTTTCTTTCTATACTAGGAAATGAAAATTATACAAATAAAACAGCAAGTAAAATAAAATGTGAATTTAATGAAATCTAAATGACTATAAATCCTAAATCCTAAATTCTATTTACATGCTAAAATCACCTATAATATCAAAATGATGCCTTTGTATGTAAAATTAGAGATAAAAAAATAGAGAGTAAATCAAATAGCTAAGTATTAGAATCTTATCAGGAAGGGAGGGTTGAATTGCTCCAATCTCATCTTTGAAAATGCAACGGAATCTTGATGCCAAGCCAAATTTCAACAATTAAAAAAGCAACAAGAGAGAAGAAAAGATATTACAAGTTTGACTCTTGGTTGCTTGAAAATGTGGCAAATGAAAACTTGAAATTGGTTTTGAGCAGAAGAATCACAATTGAACCGTGGTTTTTTCTCATGACCTAAGTCCCCTATTAAATGACTCAGAATCAGACTGTTTCTTCACTTTTTATTACTACCAATCAAATGATAAAACACATCAATCAATTGCTAACCATTGACTATTTGTTGAACAGACTCCAAATCAACGATTGAGATTATCCCAATTTTGAATCTTAATCGATTGGTGGGCATCACTAATCCATTGTCAATGCTTAGTCAATCAGCCAATCGATTTGGCAGACTTTTTTTCCTCGCAAAACTTTTACCAATTGATTAGCAATGACGAATCATTGGGTCGATCAATTTGGCAAGCCTATGTTTGCTCAAGAAGCTCTTCCAATTGGTTGGTCCCATTAGCCAATTGATTGATACACAATTAAGTAAACCCCGAATTATGAATTTAACCCAATTGATTGTTCCAATGGATCTTGAAATTTGAATTTTGGGTTTGGGGTTTTAGCTCGCCAATTGATTGGTATAACTCGCCAATCGATTGGTGTAGCTTGCCAATCAATTGGTAAACCCTAAAATAGAATTTTTCATCCCTAAACCCTCAAGTACATACCTTCCTTAAACGTATCAATTAATCTCAATTACTTCATGTCAGATGAACCTCCTATTCCCTAGACTTTGTTTCTGAAGCTTCCTCATCTTTGGGTTTTCATCTGCCCTTGAATCTGATCTCATAATCTATTCAAGTTTTCATATTTTTCCAAGAATCTAATCATTGACCTTCTTGATCTTTTCTTTCCTTGCATCTAGTCTTCTGACCTGTATACGACTTTTTCTTGCCAAAAAATTGGTCTTGAACCTTCTTGGTTTTTTCTTGTCTTACATCTAGTATTCTGACCTGTATGAACTTCTTCTTGCCAAGAATCTGACTCTCGACCTTCTTTAATTTTTTTTTATCTTGCACACTCATAACTCAAGTGAGATCCAACATATTAACATAAACTTAAATAATTGTCAATCATTAAAACTTCTCATTCAGGGCATGACTACACCAACAATCTCTCCCTTTTTAATGTTGGATAATCTATTTAATAAGTTTAGGTTAATTTCCAACATATCATTATATCAACTATTAACTAACAATATAATATCAATATAATAAGCATAACATTGAAAGATTATGTCATAATATCAACACAATAAGCATGAGAACAACAAACATGAACTTAAATATGTTATTTCTTCTCCTTTGCCAAATATCAAAATGAAGCTAACATGAATGGATGAATATCATCTCCATGGCGAGACACCCCCCGCCCGCCAACTTATGCATTATTAAGATATATGGCACACCCTTATAAGTCATAAACACAAACATGTAATCAAGGATGAGTCACAAACAATAGACTCTAACTTATAGTATTAAATGATTCTAATGACATCCAAGCAATTGTCATGACAGAACTTTTGATCAACCGACCGAGCTGGAATAAGTATGAATTTGTGCATATTGAATGCATTCTAACGAGCCACGTTTGGAAAGCGAGAATTGATTGGTGGTTGAGGTCAGAATGACCCCTCATCGGATTCAATTTGCTTTTATTTCTTTCTAAGGATGATAAATGACAATGCACCAACAATTCATGAACAACGACGATAATATGATGTATAATGCATGGATGGAATGTAAAAAATAATTAATTAGCAAATTTGACATGGAATAATTAAGAAAACAAAGGAGATTAGTTTAGTTTGGCGTCATTAGTTGCTTAGCGAGGTGAGGATGGTCTTGAAAAGAAGGTTGGGTTGTCATGAGTTCATTGGGATGGAGTTATTGCCGGAGACAAGTCCTTCATAAAATCCTAACTTGTCAGCTATTACAAAGGAGGGAAAGATGGCACATTGGAGTCATGATCGTCGGTCAAAGAATATAGAAGGGATGGCATGGTACTTAAGAAGAAAGTTGCCAGGTCTTACCGGAGAGACTATGAATGGATGGAACGTCAAAGAAGAAAGGGGTGAAGCAGGTGGGCTACAGAGTTGAGCCAGAAAGTTTTGAATCAATTAGTTAAGGCACGAGATATAAAATCGCGCCTACGGATCAATTGGTGTGGCTTAATTGATCAGTATAATCAATTTAGTGTGGTTCTATGAACTGAGAAATTCACTACTAATCAATTAGACCAATTGATTAGTATAGCCTAATCCATCATCGCGATCAATTTCAGCAAGGCTTTGTGCTCGCAAAAATTCACCATCAATCCATTAGACCAATCGATTGGTATATCTCAATCGATCAGTGTCATCAACTTGACTTAGTTCTATGCCTATGAAATATAGTCAAAATGACTAATCGATTGACACAATTTAAAAAACTTGACCTCTACGAAATTGATTATCTCGATCGATTCTGAGTCATTCTATGGTAAACCACAGAACCACCAGTTGATTGCCCCAATCAATTGATGTGTCTTAGTCAAACTACGCAATCGATTTAGCTTGATTCCATGGATGAAATAGAATTACCAATCGATTGGTGATTGGTATTACTGATAAAACTTGACAAACCTCATTTTTGTCCCATTTTGTGCCATCTTTCACGATTAACATCTTTACACATGTGTAGGAAGTGTAGCTATATTAATATGTGAATTCATGTCTTGGGATGGTTGATTATGGTTTTCTTTCACTAAAATGTGTAATCATTATTTTTAGACCAAATATGCATTAATTATGTATTGGAATTCCCCATGATTGATCAACTCAATGATTCATAAAAGATTTTAACCTTTTTACTCAAAATAATACATCATAACAAGTTTTATGACCAAAGAGATTGTTCCTAGCATCTTACTTCCATCTAGAGATATCAAAAACACAATCAAGGTAAATCTTATGTTCTTGTGAGATGCAATTTAAGGTAAGGTGAATTTTAATAAATTTCATTTTTGAAGTGATCACGAAGGATTGTTTATTCAACAAATCACATTCTCAATTCCTTTAGTAAATAACTAAATTCAACTTTGGGGAATGGTTTAGTAAAAATATTGGCTAAGTATGATTTGGACTCAACATCACTAATGACAATATCACCTTTAGCCACATAATCTTGAATAAAATGATATTTTACTTCACTGTGCTTTGTTGTGAAATGATGGATTAGATTTTTGGTCAAGTTTATGATAATCACATTATCACAAAAGACTTATACATTTTTGTAGATGAGTTTATAGTCCTTGAAAGTGTGAGTCATTCATAACAATTATGATACATACTCTCTCATGGCGATATATTCAACTTCGGTTGTGGAGAGTGCTTCATAATGTAATTCTTTTTTACTTGACTAACTAGCTAAAGAAGATCTAAGAAATTCACATCTACCACTAGTTTTTTTTTCTATCCAATTCGCATCTAGCATAATCGGAATTAGAGTATCCCACAAGATCAAAAGATTCAGTTCTAGGATACTAAGTTCTACATTTTGAATTCTCTTTAGGTACCGAATGATTCGTTTGACAGCATGTAAGTGTGACTCCTTGACACAAGATTGGTATCTTGCATACATACTCACAATAAATATGATATCAAGTCAACTAGCCGTGAGATAAAGGAGACCACCTATAACACTACAATATAATTTTGGATCAACTTCTTTGCCTTCAAGATCATTGTCTAATTTTGTATTACTGGTCATATGAGTAGATAATTCTTTGTCATTTTCTATTCTAAATTTCTTGAAGATTTCTTTTGCATATTTAAATTGATGAATGTATATTCTTTCTTTCGTATACTTAATTTTTAGTCCTAGAAAAAATGTCAACTCACCCACCAAACTTATTTCAAATTCACTTTCTATGTGATTTATAAACTCATTTAGATAATCTTTGTTTGTGGAACCACAAATAATGTCATCTACATATACTTGTGCCATAAAAATATCATCTCCACTATTTTTCAGAAACAATGTAGGATCAATTGTCCTCTATGAAATCCTTTAAATACTATGAATGTTGATAACCATTCATACCAAATATGAAGTACTTGTTTTAACCCATAAAAGGCCTTTTTAAGTTTATACATGTGGTTTGAAAATTTTAAATTTTCAAACTCCTGTGGTTGCTCAATATAAACTTCTTGTTTAATAAAACCATTTTAAAACGCTGACTTCACATCTATTTGATACAATTTAAACCTTTATATGCAGTGAATGATAATATCATCTTAATGGAGTTCAATCGAGCTAGGGGTGCATATGTTTTATCATAATGTAACCCTTCTACTTGATTAAAGCCTCTAGCAACCAATCTAGCTTTATTTCTCATGACCACTCCCTTATCATCATGTTTGTTTCAGAAAACTCACTTTGTGTTGATAATTGATTTTTCTTTGAATCCAGGAACTAAATCCTAAACTTGACTTCTCTCAGATTGAGACAATTCATCTTACATTACTAAAATTCAGTCCAGATCAAGCAAGGCATTGTCAATAATTTTTTTATTCAATATGGAAGATCAATACTATTTGACTTCCTTTATTTTGAAAATACGATCGAATTCTCACCCCTTGTGTAATATCTCCCATGACTTGATCTAAGGGATGATTAGCATTTGTCCTAGTGGATCTTGGTTCTTGAGTTGAGATGATCACATGCTCAAGTGATGACTACCCTTCTATTCTTTCACTCTCAGTCTCTTGGTTTTCTTCCCCATGGTCATTTGACTTATTTCCCTCATTTAACGCTAATTTTTCTAATTCCAATTTTAATTCAACATCGATTGTTTTAGTGGAATTTGATGGATGTTTTTTCAAAGACAACATTTAGGGATTCTTCAACTATTTTGGATATCTTATTATAAATTCTATAGGGCTTTACTATGATCAGAATACCCTACAAGGATACTCTCATCCGCCTTAGTGAAGAATTTTTCTAAGTGATTCTTGGTATTTAGAATGTAATCTTTACATCCAAACACTCTAAGATGTTTAATTGTGGGTGATTTTTCAAACTGCAACTCATGTGGTGTTTTATACAAGAACATATGTATTAGGATTCGATTTTGTACATAGGATGTTGTATTTATTGCTTCAGTCTACAGGTAACTATGAAGTGAATATGTATTCAACATGCTCCTAGTGGCCTCTTGTAAAACTCTATTATCTCTTTCAACAATTTTATTTTGTTAAGGTGTCCTAGGGGTGAAAAATTCATGTTCATATCCATTTTTTGAGCAAAAAGTTAGCAAATCTATCATTTTTAAATTTACCTCTATGATCACTTCTTAATCGATTTATTTTTTTTAATTTTTTTTACTATCTACTCTTCTATAATAGGTAATAAATGTTTCTAAAGTATGATCCTTAAGTTTCAAGAAAAACACCCAAGTATATCAAGTAAAATTATCTATCACAACTAAGTAATATCTACTACCATTCAAAGACAAATGTTTACTACTATCAAACAAATCCATGTATAATAGTTCTAATGTAATAAATGTCACTACAAGAAAATTTACAATCAACAATAGTTAAAAGACAATGGTTTTAACAAAAACTGTTGTCTTTTGTGCTTTTTTTAAACAAAGCAATGATTTTTGAAAAACCGTTGTCTTTTAGCGTTGTTTGGAAGGGCTAGGACAACAGATTCTGAAAACTATTGTGTTAATTAACTGCTGTTATAAGGGTTACGACAACTATTTTCCGATCGTTGTCTTTTCTTGCTTTTTTAGATTTCAAGACAATAGATATTTTCGTTAAAATATTAATTACCTTAAACCTAAATATTTAACAAAGTCCAGAGGGCCAAAAAAAACCTCCCCTTCGTCAAAGACTCGCCTCTATTGCCCTCGATGCTTCTCCGACAACTCGATGGTGAGGCATTCAATAATGTCGACCACGACAGTGGCGGGGATGGCAGTGATGTTATATTTCCTCTTCATCCGGCGATTGGCTTCGGTGAGAGCAAACATGGAGGAGGACTATGTCAGAGAGGGAAGATTATCCAAGGTGGGAGGGAGGACGGCGACGACGAGTAGGAGGAGGATCTCATGGAGGCCAGTACAGCCGCCACCGATGTAGCAGGAGGCGGTGGCGACGTTGGTAGACACTCTTCAATTTACTTACTCATAGACGCTGGGAAAGTGGTCGCTCGGGGACTTGGCCTTCAGGATTAAGTATCTGATGAGGCAGCATGATAATGCATTTGGATCTTTGTGGATCTGTCAATCTTTTCGTTATCTACCAACAAAGCATTCTTATGCTCGCGTTTAGTCCTTTTGGATTTTGAAGTTTTGGATTTCTTCAATTGTATGATTTCAGTTTTGTGTTGTTTTTTTTTGTTTTTTTATAGAACTTTTCAGGAATTGTTTGCTCGATAGGCTAAAAGTAATGTTTCTTACTCCCTTCCTAATGAATAGTTACTGGTAGGGAGAAGGCTGGTAATATTTTTGAAATCCACCTGTATTTAAACACAAAGAGGAGACAATGCTTGATTCGATAATAATTTACTTTTTATAATTTTAACCAGTAATTCCCTTTGCTCTATCATATGATTCAGAAATGAGAAAAACATACAAAATAATAACAAAAAAACTTGGTAATAATAAATTAGTGGCTAAATGAAGTTCTTAAGGATGAAATCATCAGACTACGTGCCAATGTTATTGATAAATAGTGTGGTCATGTTGATCCTTGTAACATAATTAATTATATTTGAATTTAAGCCTGCGTTATCTTTTTATTTCTCATAATAGGCCAGTCAAATTCTGCATTCTCTAATATGTTTCATACCTTTCCTGGGTAACCTTCATGTTGCAAGTGTTTATGCTAGTAGTGATTGTCTAGAACTCAAAGGTTCTGAGATTATGACTAAGTTAATTTGTTCATTAAAGCTGATGAATCTCTGCTATCTTTTCTCAAAAAGACCATTCCTGATTTTGCTTGAATCTGGTGGTTTTTCCAAAGAAGATGTGCTTCTCCAAGAACCCAAGGCAGGGGTGAGTAAGCATTACAATATACTGGATAAGTGCATGTTAGTTCTTCTCTTTATCATATTGTTTAATGAAAATGTTAAGAAAAAAAAAAGATCATGATGGTATTTATTTGTTACTTTGGAGTTTTTGTGAAATTGGCTTTTGGCTTTTAATCTTATTTTGGTGCTACTCCTCATAATCTATCATACTGTATCTGACAGTATCTTTAGTTAGGATTGGAAAGATAGTATCTGACGAAGAACATTCTACTGAAGGTACCATAAATATTTATGTTTCATATTTTCTTTGGTAAATTATGTTTTCAAAATGCTTACATTTTTAACTTATTATACATTCATTCAAACAATATGTACTCCACAAGTTCGTATTGATGCTTAAGATTATGTTGGACTTGCTCCTTGTTACTCTCTGATTGGTTGAGGTGTGATGTATATTTTTATTATTAATAATTGTTATTTATGGATACAATTGTTTGATTTACATTGCATTTTTTTTATACTTTTGAATCATAGCTAGTTGTCTGTAACAATTATCTAGTTTCTTGTTTATGACATTTTCTAGTTGAGCTTGCTGGATTATGGATGCCTCAGATTCTTGTCATCTTTAGTTGCTGCTTCAATTGTCTTTGTTTTTGGATACACCATTGATATACACCATTGATGCAAAAAGTCATCCTTGGGGTAAGATAACTACATGAGATAGATCTATATCATAACTATATTGTGTCAAGAACTAAACTCTCTTTAATTTACAGAGTAAGAAACTTACCGAATGCATTGGCTATAATGGAGTTGACCTAAAGGATTGCATCTAAACTTAAGAGTGTGACTGGCAAGTACTTTGACAATTGCAATGAGGAGGATACGAGTAACCATGCAGATTATGAAGAATTAGCAAGAAGCTTTGGGATTTAAGCGAGAAGATGGTTAAAACCAACGAGCAAAGAACATTTAAGGCAAGAGGATAAGTAGCAGCTACCAAGATTCTTTAAGTTCATGCAATAAGATATAGTCGAGAGTAGTTTTGAGTGTCTTCTAATTAAAATTTATTTATGTGCAAGTAATTATGTTTATTATAGAAGTGTAAGGATGATAATTTGTATACTTACATTGGTTGTTTATTTAATAATATGTTGTTGATTGAAGCATATTTGATTTTTATTCATCTTCTATTTGTCTATGATATTAAAAGAAAACAGTTTAAAATCATTACAGAACTATTGTCTATCGCATGTAAAGGACAACAATTTTTAAATGTTGCAAAACTATTGTTGTTAGTATTAAAAGATAACAGTTTAAAAACCGTTATTGTTGAGGGGGTCTTTAACAACACCATAAGTTACAACGGTTTTAGAAGGACAAAGACAACGGATAAACTTCGTTATCTTTTAGCTTTTTTGTTGTAGTGTGTACTTAAAATGGTTTTACTTTTGTGAATATCTTTGATTTACTTACCCATTTGGTATGCATCACACAATTTGTACTTTTGAAATTTCAACTTGGCAATCCTTGTGTAACGACCCACCTTCTATTAACTAGGCTGTAAGACCGATCGCTACATTATGTTGTGCTATGTTGTGCGCAATACTGGATAAATTAAAATTTTCTACCTTTGCTAATTGCTGTAAAATCTGAAACTTGATATTCTACATGTACCTAGGGGCTGTACACACGCTAGGGGAGGTAATCCAT
>JBBMJZ010413105.1:3758638-3773509 GCA_037833815.1 Zingiber zerumbet | reverse complement strand
CACCCTGCCCAGGGTCATCACGAGGGAGGTAAATCACGGTAGCTCGGTGGCAAGTACGCAGTGGGCCGAGACTTTTTGCACAAGGATAGGGAATAAATCTCCGTTGCCCTGCGGACTCGAATCCATGTTTTCATTGGCAAACGTCCACGTCTTTACCAGCCGAGATAACCCCGTGGGGCGGAAGAAAGATTTAACAAGTTACATAAGGTGGTGGATGCTAAAGAAGGTTCACCAAGCAGAGTCAACTTCCACAGAAGATGTTGCTCGGGAATTGAAAATGTTCGAAAGCTCAGCGCAACCAACTGAACCACATAAGCTTCCTTCTCTTGGTTATCCTCATAAGGGAAAATCCTCGCCACCAAGCTTATCTGCATGTAATATCTTGTCCCAGTCTGATTCCTTCAAGAGTTTCCTGGAGAAATCATTGAACTCAGCAGATAGCAAGGATGATCCTTCACAATTAAAAATGGATCAAAAGACTGTTCCTCTGTTCTCCAGTTGTGGGCTTGGCACATCTGGAGTGAGCTTAGTATTTGATGATTTGCCTAGAACAGCATACCAAATGTCTCTTCTTTCAGCACCTCTAAGGACTAACTATTATGTTGATACAGTCAGTGAACCTGTTCACAGGTGACTCATATTTGGATAAGGTCAATGCGATGAATGTTATGAAAAAAAAATTTGTTAAAACTTTTTGTAATAAAATTCTGTTACGATTTTATATAAGAGAATTTTGTTACGGTTTTTCATAATAAAATTCTGTTACGAATTTATCGGGTTTGGAGTTTGTGCATTATTTATAGGGGTCATTGTAAACATATTGCACAACAACAATCACAAGAATCATTAGATGTGATTTTCTTGTGTAAAGAGAATTCTAATAAAACTTCGACCATTTTGTGGAGTAGGCACGTCGTCAAACCACGGTAACTCTTCTTCTTTCTCTTCTTCTCATTTTCTCATGTTTGCTCTCCTTTTGTGCGTCTTTGTCTTGTTCCTCCCCGCGATCTCTTTTCTCTCTTCCTCTTCTTCCGCGTTAGAGGTTGAGAGGTGTTGTTGTCCCCTTCTTTGCGTAACAATTGGTATAAGAGCTACAGGTTTTTGGTGGATTTCAACATGTCGGGGACAAATTTTGTGAAGTTTGATATGGTGAAGTTTGACTGAACCGGAAACTTTGGATTATGGCAGAGAAGGGTAAAGTACTTGTTGGTGCAACAAGATATGGTGAAGGCGCTAGAAGAAAGAAAATCGGAAAGCATGGAGAGATCAGATTTGGAAGAACTTCAGGCTAAGGCAGTAGCAACAATCAGACTTTGTCTTACGGATGATGTGATATATACCATGTCATGGATGAGGAGTCATCGGTGGCAGTTTGGCAAAAGCTAGAAAGCTGGTACATGTCAAAATCATTGACAAACAAGCTATATCTCAAACAGAATTATTCAGGCTGAAGATGACAAAAGGAACCGATCTGAGCCAACACATCAACGTATTCAATCGGATTGTGAGTGATCTGAAACGGGTTGATGTGAAGATCGAAGACGAGGAGAATGTGCTGATGTTGTTGAATTCTCTACCTTCATCTCCTACATACAAGAATTTTGTTACTACTTTGATGTGGGGTAAGGAAACTCTCAAATTGGAGGAGATCACAGGTGCAATGCTAGGTTTTCACCAAAGGAAGAAAACAAGCGATGAAATTTCTCAAGGAGAAGGACTTGTTATAAATAGTAAATAAAAGCGTGGTAGGAGTAAATCTCGACATGGATCAAGTAACAACAATAAAGCTCATTCTAAATTGAGAAGGAAAAAGGTGATCACGTGCTACAAATGTGGAGGTAAAAGTCATATTAAGTGAGATTGTCCAGAGATAAAGAAACATGTTGCAGAAAACAAAAGGTAGTTTGACAAAGTCTATAAACATAGTTGAAGAGGAAAATTCAGAGAACGGTGATAGAGATATGCTATCAGTTATGTCGAGTTCGGAGTAGCTAACAGATGCATAGATTTTAGACTCTGCATGTTCATATCACATGACTTCAAACAAGATTTGGTTTGACACCTATAGGGCAGTGGATTCTGGTTCATTGTTGATGGGAAATGATGTCTCATGCAAAGTTATCGGCATAGGGAATGTCAGAATCAAGATGTTTGATGGTGTGATCAGAACCCTATGTGATGTCAGATATATACCAGAGCTAAGGAAGAACTTGATCTCGCTAGACACACTGGATGGTACGGTTGTAATTATAAATCAGTGAGCGGGGTGATGAAGGTCGGTAAGGGATCTCTGACGATGATAAAAAGACAAAAGGTAGCAGGAAACATCTACAAGTTAATAGAGACTATAGTTGTAGGTAGAGTCACATCGATGGAGTCTGAATCAGACAGTACTATTTTGTAGCATTGTGGCTAGGGCATATGGGTGAACGTGCGATGCTATAACTTCACAAGAGAGATTTGTTGAAGGATATCAAGACGTGCAAACTTGAATTCTGCAAATTTTGTGATCTTGGGAAACAAAGCAAAGTGCAATTCAAGACGACAACAAACAAGAAGGAGGGGATTTTGGACTACATACATACAAATCTCTAGGGGCCAACAAATGTAGCATCACGTGGAGGACACTTGTATTTTATGAGTTTTACAAATGATTTCTCACAAAAGGTCTGGGTATACTTTATGTGTCACAAGTTGGAAACTTTTGTAAAGTTTAAACTGTGAAATACTGAAGTGGACCGGAAGAAAGATCAAATGTCTTATGTCACAATGGCATTGAGTACACAGATTCAAAGTTTCAGGAATTTTGTGAGCAACATTGGATAATAAGGTATTTCTCAGTTCGTAGGACACCTCAGCAGAATGGAGTAGCGAAAAGGTTGAACAAGACAATCATTAAGAAGACAAGATGTCTCAGGCTGAATGCAGGGCTTGCAAAGAATTTCTGGGCGGAAGCGGTTAACATGGCATGCTATCTCATAAATAGATCACCAAGGGCAGCACTAGAAGGCAAAGTATCAGAGGAAGTATGGACAGGGCATCAAGTAGATTACTCCCATCTTCGAGTTTTTGGATGTCCGGCTTATATGCACATATCTAGTGAGGAAAGGTCAAAGCTGGATGCGAAGTCAAAGCAGTGCATTTTTCTGGGGTATCAGAAAGGAGTTAAAGGCTTCAAGCTTTGGGATCCTAAGGCAAATAAGGTGGTGATCAGTAGAGATGTGGTGTTTGATGAGAAGGTCATGCTACAGCGTACTCAGGAAGAAGGAAAGGAAACACCACATAGCAACATGGAGAAAGATGTTGTGCAGGTGGAGCTAGAGACTCATGACTCCGATGATTCTAGCTCAGAGCACACGGAGCATCGCACTATAGCTGGAGGCAGAACAAGACGAGTCGTAAAGCCACCCACTAGATACGGATTCGAAGACTTGGTATCTTATGCGCTTATCACTAGTAGCGAATATCCTACATCTTTTCAGGAGGCGGTACACAGCTCTGAGAAGGACAAGTGGATAGGTGCTATGGCGGAGGAGATTGAGTCGTTGCATAAGAACCAAACGTGGGATCTAGTGGAACTTCCTGAAGGAAAGAAAGCTATAGGATGCAAGTGGATATTCAAAAAGAAAGAAGCAGTGTCAGAGGGAGAAGATGTGAAGTTCAAGGCTCGATTGGTAGCAAAGGGGTATTCACAGAGAAAAGGGATTGACTATGAAGAAATTTTCTCTCCAGTGGTAAGACATACGTCAATTAGAGCGGTGTTAGCCTTGGTGGCACATCATGATTTGCAACTTGAGCAAATGGATGTAAAGACGGCATTTCTTCATGGAAATTTGGAGGAGCAGATTTTTATGTCACAACCTGAGGGATTTAGTCAGCCCGGACAAGAGCAGTTGGTTTGCAAATTGAAGAAATCGCTCTATGGATTGAAACAATCTCCTAGACAATGGTACAAACGTTTTGATTCATACATGATTCAAAACGGATATAGGAGATGTGAGTACGATTGCTGTATATATGTGAAGAGTCTTGAAGATGAATCACTGGTTCTCTTACTACTATATGTAGATGACATGCTTATTGTTGCAAAGAAGATGAAAGAGGTCGACAAATTGAAGAGGCTACTGAGCAAGGAATTTGACATGAAAGATTTGGGAAAGGCCAAGAAGATTCTTGGGATGGAGATTCACAGGAATAGAGCTGCAGGGAGATTATGGTTGTCTCAACATAGCTATGTGGAGAAGGTGCTGGATAGGTTCAACATGAAGAATGCAAAGTCGGTGAGTACACCCCTAGCGCAACACTTCAAGTTATCCAGTACACAATGTCCAAAGACGGATGTCGAGATCCAAGAGATGTCAAAGGTTCCTTATGCCAGTGCAGTTGGTTGTCTGATGTATGCCATGGTTTGCACAAGACCAGATTTGGCGCAAGCAGTTAGTATGGTAAGCAAGTTCCTCTCAAATCCTGGTCGACCACATTGGGATGCAGTAAAGTGGATTTTCAGATACTTGAGAAATACAACTGATTATGGCATCATGTTTAGTAGACAACCAGAAGATCCTTTAGTTGTTGGGTACGTAGATGCAGACTATGCAGGAGATTTAGATAACAGAAGGTCTACTACAGGATACGTGTTCACTGTGGCAGGAGGACCTATCTGTTGGAAATCTATGATACAATCTATTGTTGCATTGTCTACTACGGAGTCGGAGTACATAGCAGCAGCTGAAGCAGCGAAAGAAGCTTTATGGCTTATAGGGTTGTTCAGCAAGGTGGAATCAAGTTGTTATGCGATAGTCAGAGTGCTATCTATTTGGCGAAGAATCAGGTGTATCATGTGAGAACCAAATACATTGATGTGAGGTTTTACAAGATCAGAGAGTTGAATCTTTATGGGGAAATTCAACTTGAGAAAGTTCACACTGTAATGCTGTAGACATGTTAACAAAGTCAGTGACCACATAGAAGTTCAAGAATTGCTAGAACTTGCTCCATATCTCTAGATGCTAGAGGAAGGAAGTCCAGACCAGAGATCCAAGTGGAGTTTTGTTCAGATACTTGTATTCTTCACAGGGGTGAATATTCGTCAAGATGGAGATTATTGATGGGTGACTCATATTTGGATGAAGGTCAATGCGATAGATGCCATGGAAAAAAATATGTTAAGATTTTTCATAATAAAATTTTATTACGATTTTATATAACAGAATTCTATTACGGTTTTTCATAACAGAATTCTGTTGTGATTTTTCATAACAAAATTCTGTTACGATTTTACCGGGCCTAGGGTTTATGCACTATTTATTGGGATCATTGTAAACCTATTATATAATCACAAGAATTATGGAATATAATTCAATTGTGTAAAGAGAATTCTAATAAGGCTTTAGTTGTTTTTGTAGAGTAGGCATGCTGTCGAACCACGGTAACTCTTCTTTCTCTTCTTCTTCTCCTTCCTCGTGTTTGCTCCTTTTGTGTGTCTTTGTCTCGTTGCTCCGCGCAATCTCTTTCTCTCTTCCTCTTCTTCCGCATTAAAGGTTGAGAGGTGTTGCTCCCTCTTTGCGCAACAATAACAATTATACAATGAAAACCACACAACAAACAATATTGATACAACGTAGAATAGATGATATAGACACCAACTACTAAAGTGTTTATCACTTGTAAAATGTGTTTAAACTAGCACTTGCAATTTACAAGCTACAAAATATGTAGGTAGAATTTTAAGTATATTTGATTTAGTCTGAACTTGCTTGAATGAACTAAGCGCGCTTTTTTTTTTATTGTACTCACAAGTCACATATGCAATATATGCAGTTCCTTTTGAATCCGCATAGGTATTCATTTTTATAACTATGGCTAGAATAGTTGGGGCCTTTTATCTAATAACTAGGTCATGCTAACCAAAGTATTAGATAGTTAACAATATATATATATATATATATATTTAAATTAGATTCATATGGCATAATAAGTAATAATGCATGTTAAGGATCCAAAAGCCAATTCATAGTGAAGCTCATTGGCAGTTATTAGGCTGTACAAAAGGTACCTTTTCCACATGGTCAAACACTATGACGTCATTGTACAGTCCTAATTGGATATCTGGAAGGTTTCTATCATCCTTAGGAGAAGCTGAGAATGGAAGTTTTTTCTTCTCTTGGTATCGCATGGTATCGTAGGAGAAGTAGCCAACCCATCCACCTGAGAAAAATAGCATGCATTCATGTAACAGCATTCAAGAGGCTTTTCCAACACATTTACATACATCTCCCATAATTCTAAAATGAAAATCAGCAAGAAGAAAAGCAGAGGTAGTGCTACAAACTTCAGACTGCTCAATAAAAACTTGATTGCCAAAAAAGAGCTAGAGTTTAGAGACAAGGGATAACCATGATAGATACTAGTAAAAACATAGTTCTAGGAATGAACTCAATCCAAAATGAGGCATATAGTTCATGATAACTGAATATATAACAAGCAACTAATGCATTCGTTTTACTGAAAATGGTTAATGTTAAAGAGACCCAAAATGTGAGGAATTGACAGGTCTTTGACTAAGTTGATTCCTGTCCTTGAAGGAATATTCTGGGGAAAAAAATGTCTGGAAAGATAAACACTAAAAGTAGAGGTTTATCTATTGCCCTTCAAGATGTTTCTTTTTCAGGGAAGCGGAGGAGAATCAGCCATGAAAATGCTTTTAAAAAACAAAAGTTTACATCAAAGGTTGGTCCTCATCTCTTTTCCTTAATCTCTCTTTTTCCCCCCTCAATCTCCATTTGCTATTTTATCTAAGCAGTTTCTGACATGCATGAGATGATTATCCTACAATGCAGTCTGAATTTTAGAACAGATAATAATTGGTCTTTGATCCTCATAATGTGTGTTTCTTATATGAAACAGGTTTGTGGATATTTACCTGAATTTGTAGCTTAACTTTTAACATGACGGACTGGGAATTTTAAAATTGTATGATTGGAACTTGTTGACATTCAAAGTCATTAACACCAGAATCGTAACACAAACACTATAATATCAACCTGCTGTTTCATCAGGAAGGGACGTTTGATCAGAAAGAGAAATATACCACAAAAAGTATCAGGAAGTTCATCGATCGTCTGTGGGCTCCAACCCTCCATGATACGCTTTGGGATCTGCATAGGGTCATCGACAATCTCTTCTGTCATTTGTCCTTCCTCATGATCCATAACAGAGACCATGTTCTCCCTGACCACAATCTCCATCGCTGGGTGAGCTCCGACAACACTATAACGCCCCTGATTAGAGAAAATGTTTAACAACGAGGACGAAGGCAACCCATAGAGACAGCATAGAGGCAAATCTTACCACATTATTCCCCCGGGAACCTTGCTCCACTGACTCAAAAAGAAAGCTTGGTACTTCGTAGTCACCCTCATTCACGAGACAACGATAGGCCACGACCGGCGTCAGCTGGTCGCTGAAAATGCAACGGCGAAGAGGCACCAAATTGCCAATCTTGGCAGCCTCGGCGAACTTAAAGGCTTCATCTTTTTCAACTATACGAAGAAACAAAAACCGATCATGATTAATAAATTTGAATTATCGCTCCCCTAGGAATATCTGGAGCGTGGGTACCTGTTTCCTGCACCGAGGAAAGAGAGATGGCCGAGCATTTGATTGAGGGAGCCAACGAAGAGAAGCGACGGAATTGGATTCCTTTATGGCAGGACGCGGCGACGGCAGAAGGGAACCGGAAAGGCAGGGACCTTTGTTGACGGCGTAGGCTCAGCAACTGTGAGCAGGGAGAGAAGGTGGCAGCTTCCATTGATCGTTAACTCCCTGCGCCTCCTAGGAAACAACGATATCTGCAACATATAAAGAAAGCCGAAACTCAAAACCTTATTAGATCACATCACCAACATTTAAAACGTCATCTAAACTAATAAAACACGGGGGGAGAAATGGACAGGGCAAGAAACATGAGGAAAATAGAATAGTTATTGTCCTACACGTGAAAGATCCCACCTTTCGTCCGGAAGAGCAATGCAAGGGGCTCCCATGGCCGGGAGGGGGCTTTATAACGCGAAGAAGACGAAGGGCGCCAAACGAACCGAGCCAGGGAAGGAAAATCCGAGGCGGGTCCCACCGCCGGAATTGCGGCGGTTCCGTTCGAAAGGCAGCTTTCCGAGGAACTGAATCCTTGCGAGGGTTAATTTGAGTCCTGAAACGGTAGTTTCCGACTCTCGCCCTCGACGCTCGAATGGAGTGAAGAGTAGAGGACGATGATGATCTCCACCGTCCATCCACATCTCGGTTTATCCTGGCCAATAAATTATTTTTTTTTTTTAAAAAGATAATTAAACAACTTATTATTTACTTTCTAAAATGTCGCCCTTTACTCATGTTCCCGTAATAGAATTTACGTGCCCTCATCTATGGCATAGTGGTTAAGACGTAACGAAGAAGATGAAGTTAAGTGTCACATTAGCACATGGATTACGTTACTTTAATAAAAAAAATTTAGAAAATCCTGATTCGACGTTAAATAATTTTACAAGGACAGTAAACTGCTGATGACTTACTAATCTAGAATTTGTTGGACGGTAAAAGCAGGTTATAAAAGAAAATAAAAAAATAATAGAATTTACTTTTATGAGATATTTTATTATTATAATTTCTCATGAATGTCAATGCTACTTCTAAAATAAATAGTTCTTTTAAGAAGATGAATGAGTACTTTTCAATTATAGTTTCAAAATATTCCTTTTAAATTTATTTTTTAATTAAATAATATGGTTCAAAATTATTTTAAGAATACCCTAATATATTATATATTGTTAATTTAAAATTATTTTTTAATTTGGATTATTGCTCTCAAATCATTTATATTCTTTTAATTTAGATTATTTGCTAGGAGACCTTTAAATCGCACTTCAATATAGACTTATTGCTTTTTTATAATCAGATCATCTATTTTTGAATCCACCAGAGTAAAAATGTGAAAAAAATAAATTAAACGAACTAAATTTAGAAATTAGGTTGGATTAATTAGTTTTCAATTTCTTTTAAAAAAAATTAGTTCGATTTAGATTTTAAATTTTATAAATCGGTTAAACGGTATTAAATAAGAATATTAATTTAATTAATTTTCTATTAAAAAATATAATTAAATAAATAAAATTTTGTTTTTTAGTTAAAATCGAAAACCAATAAGGTTTTAAAATTTTGATTAATTTAGTCGAAAACTAAATTAACTGATATTTTATTGGTTCCGTTAATTCGATTTTTATAGAAAAATTCGATCGATTCCGGTTGGTTTGAAAAAATTTCGATTTGTTCAATTTTTAGTCTATTCGATTCGATCGGTTTGATTTTGATCGTTCTATACACCTATTCATTTTTATGTATTTACAAATATAATATTTTATTAATTTTATATTTAATGTAGTAATCAAAAGAATATAAAATACATTTATTAATTTAATATTTTAGTAAGCTATAAATACACTAAGCTTTTAATAAATAGGTAAATACGGTAAGTAAATAAATAAAGTAATTAAAATATAATTTTACATTGTGTTTTTAATTTTTATTATTTATTTAATGGTACACTCCATACAAATTATTATTTTTCTTTATTACATGACTATCCAGTTTATTGGTGGTTACTTGTTAACAATGATGATCCTGTGCGTTGCTAAGCTAATGCAAACTGTTCGATGTGATCTTTATCTTACCGTGGATCGGGTCATATTGGGTTGTTTTCACGTGAGTGATATAACTTTTTTTGTTTCAATAAAATTTTCATTGAAAAGGTAGATCTGCTACGTTAACGGTCTCTTTAGTATTGGTCCCATGGATATGGAGGGAGGTTCATGCAGGTACACAGGTCATAGGTGCATGGCGGGGTAAACCTCAGGTCGTCAGTTCTTGAAAATCAACCCCTAACTATTACGCCAAAAATACCATACGTCCACCGTCTGTGCTACGTCCTGGGACAATAAAATTTTCATTGAAGCCCCCAAGGTACGGGGAGATGATCAGCAATAAGGTGGGATAAACTTATAGCAAAACGGGAATATGTTCGCCATAGTGTCCCCGCTTCTAATGCCTACTATGCTTGAATAACAGCTGATGTTAGACTATCGGGCGGTGGATAATCGAACTTGTATATATCTATATATTGTGGGCAACAGTTTATTATTATTATTTATTTTTTTACTCGTGGGATGCCATTTAAGTTCTCGTCTTTAAGATTTAAGCGTTAATTATAATATTAAACATAAAAAATTTAAATAGAAGTTTTTTTAAAGTGCTGACTGCATTTCAGAGGCATCAAGCATTATTTATTTTTTTATTTTTTTATTTTATAAAAATCTTAATTTTCTTAAATTATAAATCTTAAATATTATACTCGAAATTCTAAATACTAAAAAAAGTTTACGCACCCTAAATACTATATCCTGAATACTAAACTCTAAATTTCAAATCCTAATCTTAAGCCCAAAGATTAAAAAAAAAATACTCACCCTAAGTACTATATAATATATACCTCGTATCTAATTTTTTTCATTTTAATTTTTTTTTAGTTTAAACAATATAGTCCAATTTCTAAACCGTTAAGGTAAAATATAATTGATTTAACTTTGAGCTAAAATAAATAAAAAAAATCGCTCATAACAATTGATACACCTCGAATGATTCGAGGCCCCTCAATAGCGAAAAATGAAAAAAAAAATAATAACAATTGAAACTTATCATGCACATTACTGGGCGACCCTCACATGTTTGGGTGCCCGGATGCCCGATTCTCAAAAGTGAATAGGGGTGCTTGGGCAGGCATCCGAACGCTCGAATTTGTGAGGGTTGCCTAGGAGTGTGCAGGGTAAGGATGTACAGGATATCATTTCTCTCTCTATCTCTCTCTATATATATATCTATATATAACCAAATGTTATCATGCTCATCCACGATGAGTGATCATAATTTTTTTTAGTTCCCGATTATGCTAATAAGATTTTATCTTTAGAATTTAATTTAGGAATTGAGTTATAATATTAAGTAAAAAAAACTCAAATTGAAAAAAATTCAAATTGGAAAAAAAAAATTTAGGTGGTCACGAAGTGTACAAGGTAAGATGTACAGAAATAAAATGTTGTCCGATGCCTCCTGTGCAATTGTGAGTGATGCGCTTATGTGGCATTGCCAGCTCGATTTCTTTATATTATTAAAAAAAGTATTCTCTCTCCCCTTCTGCCCTTTATTCAAAACTCTACCCTACTAATCTTTTGACTTTCCTAAATCTAAATTTCCCTGGCTCTACCTCCTTCCTTCGCCCCAGTCTTCCACTCCATCTGGCTCTTGCCGATAAGCAAAACAAAGGCGCTGCAAAGCTGAGCAGGGATCCTCTGGTCCGCTTTTAGCGGACCAGACTCTAGTCTGCTTTTAGCGGACCAGACTCTAGTCCATTATAATGATTGGAGGGATTCAATAATCCTCACTTGCTAAACAGGTGGGAACCATTGAATCCCTCCAATCACTGCCCCTGGTCTAGGGGCGGACCAAGATAGACGAGACCAGAGGATCCCGTCTGCTGCAAGCTAAGTAGATGCATGCTTGTTCTCGAGCTAGATGGAAGCTCCCCAAACTGTCACCATAAATATAGTTGACGCTGCTTTACTTAGCACCCCTCTCCATTCACATCATAAGTCTTTCCACTTTACTCTCTGTTTTTCAGCTCTGTACAATATTTTTTATTAAGCTTTATCCTACAAAGTTCAAGCCTTAGCTGCTATAATGTGTAGCAACTACTTGGACAGGCCAAACAATATTTTCTTATCATTTTTTGGTTATATAATTTGCAGGGAACTTGCCAAATATCATTTCTCACATTTCATAATCAATGGTAAGTCGTTTCATTTTAAGTTATAATTCCCTCTAATCCTAATATATTATTAGGATTTATGCTACAACGTACAAGCCTGATGCATGCTTCAATATGTAGCAGTTACTTGGACATTTAGCTACAACAACGTGTAATAATTACTTGGACATTTAGCTGCAACAACATGTAATAATTACTTAGATATTTAGCTATAGTAACTTGTAGTAACTACTTGGATAGTTAGCTATCACAACGTGTAGCACCTACTTGGACAGTTAGTTGTCACAAAGTGTAGCAGCTATTTTGACATTTAGCTGCTACAACATGTAGCAGCTACTTGGATAGGTAGTTGTTACATGTTGTAGTAGCTACTCGGACATTTAGCTGCTACAATATGCAACAACCACTTGGTAAGTCATTCCATTTTAAGTTATAATTCTCTCTAATCCTAATATATTATTTTTACGTGATTCTAAATGATTTATTTAATTAATATAAGAAAAAACATACGTTGTCTTTATTAGGCGTTAGCCAAGTGTTTATATATGATACTTAGATAGAAGCATCTATACAAGTTAATCATTTTAAGAGCACTATATAAAGAGAATGTCACAAGAGCTTTTAAAGCCTACAACATATAATCTTACAATTTTAATAATCCTTTTTTGATAAAATTTAAATTTTTTGTTATATGATTTGTTGAAAACTTGTCAAATTAAGTCGTTTCAATTTCCCACAATTGATTTAATGGTAAGTCATTTCAATTTAAATTGTAATTCCCTCTAATCCTAATATATTATTAGGATTTATGCTACAACATAAAATCCTTAGCTGCTACAACATGTGGTAGTTATTTAGACAACTAACTGCTACACGTTGTAGTAGCTACTTTGACAACTAACTGTTATATGTTGAGCTGCTACTTGGACAATCCAAGTAGGATGGTAATATAATTTGCAGGAAACTTGTCAAAGATCATTTCCTATAATTTATTCGATGGTAAATCGTTTCAATTTAAGTTGTAATTCCCTCTAATATTAATATATATTATTAGGATTTATGCTACAACATACAAGCCCGATATCTGCTACTACGTGTAGCAGCTACTTGGACATTTAGCTGCTACAACATGTAGTAGCTACTTGACAGTTAGCTACTACATGTTGTAGCAGTTATTTGGTTATTTAGTGGCTACAATGTGTAGCAACTACTTGGACAACTAGTCGTCATACGTTGTAGTAGCTACTTAGACATTTAACTACTACAATATACAGTAGCTACTTATACATTTAGCTGCTACAACGTGTAACAACTACTTGGTAAGTTGTTTCATTTTAAATTGTAATTTCCTCTAATCTTACTATATTATTTATACGTGATTCTAAATGATCTGTTTAATTAATATAGGGAAAAACATATGTTATCTTTATTGGAGGTTAGTCGGGTGTTTATGACACCTAGACAGAAGCATCTACTCAAGTTAATCGTTTTAAGGGCACTTTACACCGGTCATTTGAGAGTAAATAGGATGCAATAAGATCTTTAGAAGCACATTTTGATAAAAATCTAGCACTTACCTCCTTTACATAGAGAGCAAAAGAAAGTTCATGTGCAACATCAAATATAGTATCTGTTAGATCGATACGCATGTGAAAAAGGGGGGGGGGGTGAATCCCGTGGTTTTGAAAAATATTTTCTTTTCATTTTTGAAATAAGTACTCAACAGAAAAATATAAAAATAAAAAAGCAAGTAAAATGACAAGTTCAGTTTTACTTGATTCGGAACCTTCAGCAACTCCTACTCCAAGACCAGGTCCCGCGGAGCTATTGATGGGTAATCCACTAATAACCTATTCCAGAACTGCCAGAAGAGGGGATAGAATACAAAAAAGAATTGGAAGAGTATAACAAGCTTCATTTTCCATTTAGAGAAATTAAGTACAAAATTTAAGCTTTGTTACTAAATACTTTTGTAGACAGTCGGCTTGAACTTGGTGTTTGGAGGGCTTATCGGTGGTAGTTGGGCATAGTAGAGTCGTAGCAGGGCAGTAGCAAGAAGCCGAAGCGGTTTGAATCCCAATCAGACACGTAGAAGCTCGTATATGAGTTGTTTTTGAATGCTTGGTCGAGACACCCTTATAAAGAGTGTGGAAGACACCTTCCATAGTTTTGAAGGCGGCTTCCATAGGCAAAAATCTATCCCGAACCTGTTGCTTCTTATTGTCGACTCATTCTGAATTCTATCCATTAGAAGGCGCTTTCCATAGCACTGAAGGTGCCTTCTATGAATAGTACTGAAGGCGCCTTCCAATGCTTGAAGGTGTCTCGAGTTCTGTTCATCCAAGGTATTTTTGCTCCTTTTGCCCTACAAGTTAGGTTAGTCCAACACGACAATATCTAACCTGTAAAACAAAGTTAGTACAATAATAATATGATTAATTTATGGCTTAGACCCTGTCCTCTAGACTAGGATCTAGTCAGGATCTCAATTTAAGTTTTTGAAATGAACTTAAATTGGACTGACGCCTACTGTCCTCTCAATCGGAATGAGTCCTCACTTAGTCACTCTCCTTGAGTGACTTACCTTCACTTACCGTGTGTCAAGTTATCTCTTTGACGTTAATATGACCCACCAGGTCTTCCTGCCAGAATCGTACATCCGAACTTCCTCCCATCGAAAATTGAACATCCCAATCTTCTACCAGAATTGCACATTTGGACTTTCCTCCTACCAAAATCTCACATATGGACTTTGCCACTCAGGAATTGCACATCCTACCTGAACTTCTTGTCTAGTGTTAGGTCTTCTTGACTCGTCAAGTTATTCAACCCTATACATGTTAGTTAGAGCCCTAGAGTCAATCATTTGATGATTGTTGTATGGACTCGTTGTATCATATTCTTATGTATATATAAAGACATTTGTTTTGGTTATTATACTTACTTGTATTGGTGCCAAATAACTAAGTATAATAGCGTCCTTGAGTAGAAGGTTCTTACCT
>JBBMJZ010413105.1:3726355-3736440 GCA_037833815.1 Zingiber zerumbet | reverse complement strand
ACGTTAACGAGCTGAACACATATGTGTTCAAGCTTGTTTGTTTAGCTTAACGAGCTGTTCAAGCTTGTTTGTTTAATTAAACTTATGTATATTGAACGAATATAAACAAACTCTTACCAAGCCAAACACCAAGCTTGTTCACGAATGCTTGGTTCATTTACAACCCTAGATAGGAGTTAGATTTATCTCATTGTACTTATTTACTATTATTTTGAGATAGGAATTACTTATAAAGAGGATCCAAAAGTATCTTCAATTATTCACTAGAAAGTTTCTAGTGATGATATGAGCTCACTTGGTACAATTGAGGAAATCAAAAGAAGTGAGTAAGACCTCAGTGGTTTGCTCAACTATGAGTAGTCTAGATTTTGGGTTTGCATGTTCTATGGAAAAATCTAGGTCAAGGGTTGACTTGACTAGGAAAGAGTCTACTTGAGTGTAGGGTTGACTACTTGGTTAAAATCGAACTGATCTAATTGATCGAACAAATTAAAAATCGAATAAACTAAAATTTTTTGCACCGATCAAATTTTCCTATGCAAATCGAACAAACTAAATATTGGTTAATTTGATTTTCGACTGAATTGATAAAAAATTTAAAACTAAATTAATCAAATTTAGATTTTATTTAATTAATTACATATTTCATTTATTTAATTATAATGTTAAATAAAAAATAATCAAATTAAATTTTATAAAAAATTTGGAAACTGAATTAACTGAACTAAATTTCAAAATTCGATTGTTCAGTTCAATTAATTTGGTTTTATCAAATTTTTACTTACCCGTAACATCTTGTACTAACTGTGCCATCCCATGGGGACTTCTCCCCTCCCCCTCTCCTAAATTTAGGGTTATCTAATCGGGTGGATAGGAGTTAGATTTATCTCATTATACTTATTTACTATTATTTTGTGATAGGAATTATTTATAAAGGGGATCCAAAAGTGTCTTCAATTATTCACTAGAAAGTCTCTAGTGATGATAGGAGCTCACTTGCTACAATTGAGGAAGATCAAAAGAAGTGAGTAAGAACTCAATGGTTTGCTCAACTATGATATCTAGATTTTGGGTTTGCTTGGTCTAGGGAAAAATCTAGGTCAAGGGTTGACTTGACTAGGAAAGAGTCTAGTTGAGTGTAGGGTTGGCCACTTGGTTAAAATAGAACGGTTGGAATTGACCGAACAAATTAAAAATTGAATAAACTATTTTTTTTTGAATTGATCGAATTTTCCTATGAAAATCGACGAGACCGAACTGATTAAATATTGGTTAATTTAGTTTTCAACTGAATTAATAAAAAATTTAAAACTAAATTAATCAAATTTAGATTTTATTTAATTAATTACATATTTTATGTAATTAATTATATTTTTAAATAAAAATAATTAAATTAATATCTTTATTCGGTTTAATCAAATTACAAATTTTAAAATCGAAATCGAACCAAATTAACCGAAAATCAAATTTAATTTTATAAAAAAAATTGAAAACTAAATTAATTGAATCAAAATTTCAAATTCGATCGGTTCAGTCAATTAATTTGGTTTTATCAAATTTTTACTCACCCCTAGCATGTTTTTTGAGTGTTCGATAAGTGTTTGATAGCGTATGATTGTGAGGAGTTTTAGCTACTATTAGAATCCATTGTAGTTGCTGACTTCATTACACCGTACAATGGGGAGGATTAGTGAATTTGGGGTGACAATGTCAGGTTGTAGATATATGATAGAAATGTCTAAATCACATTATATAGATGAAGTTATTTCTTTTATTCAACTTCAAAATTAATAGATTACTACATGCATTTATAGTGCTATTAAAATAGTTAAAAATTGTTGGTCTTGTTCAGTTATTTCAACCAATTTCTTTATGTTCCGTTGTTCCTTAAACTTGTTTAGTGGTACATTAGAAAGTAAATTGACAATGAAATGAGCAACGTCTAGGTTATATTACATACACATAGTATGTGTGAATAAACACACTTGTGTGCACATTATCTAGAGTAAACTTGATCTTGGGCATGGGTTGGGATAGGATGCATGTTCCATTGACGTGGTAGAGTGAATGGTTAAGATGAAGCCTAGTATTGTTGACAAAGCATATCCTAATTGTTGGTGTGGTTGATGTTTTTTTTTGTTTGTATGATCATTAAAACAAAATAAGTTCACTTTTGGTTAACATTTTGGAGTGCACATACATATGCTATTCATTCATTAGCCTTTCCACCATGAGAAAATAATCTCTCTAGAAAAAGCCAACTTTCTAATGCTTCAACTATGCAACATGTTTTACTCTGTTTTTCAATCCTTTTACTATTATCTTTATTCTTTCTTTTGTTTTTTGTTTTTTGTCTTATTTTAAGTTTCTTGATAAAACACATTTCTTATAAATTCCTATTTTATTTCAAGAATTATGAAAACAATAATTAACAAAAAGAAGCAATTCTTTTTTGAAATGATAACTCCTTCCCGCTCAAACTCAAAAAAAAAAAAATATGAGCATCAAAATAAAGACCATTCTAGCAAAATATTAGCATTGTCAGTAGGGTTTTATCACACACATGTCATTATATTACCTTGCATAACAACCACAAACCCAAACATTAGAAACACTAATGACCTTATTGATAAACACAAGCACCGAAAACACAAACCACAAACACAAACATTAGAAACGCTAATGACCTTATTGATCAACATAAGCACCGGGAACACAAACCACAAACACACAGCGACATGGTCAGACGCACCTCAAACACTAAAAGCACCTTCCTTCACATCATTCATGGCTACATCACACGCTTCAACAGCTTCGCCGACACTGAGAAACATCCATGATCCTGCATTCTCATCCACAATGCCGGCCAGCTTCATCTTATTAATCACTTGCCATCCAGGATTAACCACACCTACCTGTGCATCAAATACACACACATTAACCGATCGAGAAGAGGAGTTTCTTGATTGATTGTCCTGACTGATTTAAATCACCTTAATATTACTAGAAGGGAGTTTCTTGAGTATCTCTTTGATAGCTGCGAGGCCAGAAGTGTCGATGCTCATGACCTCTGCAGCCAAATGGTTTACATTAAGATCATAACGTGATGAAGAAACAGTTGGTAATGATCTACCTACTTGACATGTCGATCACCGCCGCTTTGATCTTCCCTGCTCCCTTCTCGGCCGCCCAACCTACGATCCTAAATGCCAATGGTTAAGTTTAATATGCCATGTCGCACTTGGCCTCGAGGTAGATGGATATGGGGCTTAATTACCTTTCTCTGATCAAGTTGGCATTCATGAAGCAGAAGAATGGAGAGTCGATGCGGATTATGAGCAAGTTTGGTGTTTTAATGGCTGAAGGATACTGTCTCACGCTGAGAAACACATCTGTGCCTTGAACTCTCCCTAGCATTTCGATGCTCGGCCGGAGTGCCCCGATGGTTATCTTGGCAAAGGAGATGATCACCTAAGACATCAATTCAAGTTTATGAAGGATTAATGGAAGTTGGATTTTATCTCAAAAGCTTTCATGTATTTGTTATCTTGGCAAAGAAGATGTAGAATTCATGCGGTTAGAAAAATAATTTTTCCTTGAAATGGGGCTAAAATAGGATGGATGAACTCACTGCTGCTAGAAGGCCGATCTCGACGGATCCAAACAAGACGCCGAGAAAAGCACCGATGCAGGCCAGGAAATCCATCTTGTCCACTCTCCAGATGTTGCAGGCCTCCTTGACGTCGACAAGCCCGGGGAGGGCGGAGAGGATGATGGAGGCGAGCACCGCCACCGGCGTGTAGTACAGCAGCCTGGTCAGCAGCTCCAGCGACACCAGCACGGCCATCGCCATCACCACGTTGGAGACCGTCGTCTTGCATCCCGCGCTCGCGTTCACCGCCGTCCTCGAGAACGACCCTGCCGATCGAAAACAGAACGGAATTGCAGCTGTCTAGCGCTAGCTACATCGATGCAAATTAAAGAGTTCGACGATGGAGAAGCATGCAGCCAGCCACCTGTGGCGACGTAGCACGAAGAGCAGGAGCCGGCGATGTTCATGAAGCCCATCGCCACCATTTCTTTGTTGCCGTCCAGCTGGTAGCCTTTCACCGCGGCAAACGACCTCCCAACAGCGACAGCCTCCTGCCACAGTAAAGAACGATAAATACACTTCTCATTGACATTCATTCAAACACCTGCCGAATAGCCGACCGTGAGCGCGATGATGGCGCAAATGAGCCCGATCTTTGCCGCATCGCCTACGCGAGCCCCGCCGCTCAGCTCGATCTGCTCGATCGAACTCGGGTTCAACCCCTTCTTCACTCCCTGAATGATTCTGACTCCGTGCCTGTCAGCTCTGGTCAAGTACACCATGAGCGTCGATAGAATGACGGAGAGCAGGGGACCGATGGCAGCCAGCCAAAAGTATCTCTTCCTCTTCGTACCCTACTTACGAGGAAGGAAATGGAAGACGTAGCTAAAGAAGTTGGAACTCACTGTGAGTCGTCAGTACCACTTACTATGAATCTCACTGTGAGGATGAATATGAGGAATGAGCTTCCGATCAGGAAATTAAGAGGGAGCCACTGTCAATCACTCACCACGTAGTTAAATTGCAGCAAAATTAAATTAAAGGGGATGTGCTCATCTGCAGATTATATTAATTCTAGTTTAATTTAATATTTTCTCACCACTTACAGAGTGATGACGCAGTGCGAGCCAAACCGCTTTGATCACGGAGACCACATCGGTGCTGTTGGTGAAGTGTTTGAGCCCCAGGAGGCCTTTCAGCTGCTGCATGCCTATCACGATGGCTGCCGCCCCCATGAACCCCACGATCGCGGCATGCGAAAGGAAGTCCACCATGAAACCTAGTCTGAGCAATTAATAAACTCGATCACTAACCGAATTAATTAATTAATTAAATCAAAATCGAACAAACTGAACTGATGACCTGAAGAATCCGAAGGAAGTCTGGAAGACTCCGGCGAAGAAGGTGGAGGTGAGGACCAGCTTCCTGTAGCCATCAGGGTCAGCAGCAGGATCCACAGTTTTCTGAGCCATGGACGAGAGCAGCAGAGAAATGACAGCGACGGGGCCGATCGCTATGTCTCTGGACGTCCCCATCACAGCGTAGATCAAAGGCGGCACCAGGC
Source organism: Zingiber zerumbet (assembly GCA_037833815.1). Taxonomy (NCBI): domain Eukaryota; kingdom Viridiplantae; phylum Streptophyta; class Magnoliopsida; order Zingiberales; family Zingiberaceae; genus Zingiber; species Zingiber zerumbet. Next base: position 3,731,284 of record JBBMJZ010413105.1, on the reverse strand, counting down.
TCGTGTCTGTAGATCATCGATCATCACGCTCACGAAAAAATATATATATAATTAATCAATTAATCGATAACAGTTTAGGAGGCGATCGATTAGCAAGCAACTCACAAAGGCCGTATTCAGGTTCGAGCTTAGCGAGATTAGCGTATCCGATGCTCTGGGAATAATGGAGCAGTAAAAAAGCGTAATTAATTAATTAAGTTTATGACCATGTTTTTTCGAATGATTTAATTTACTTGTGGAATTCCAAGGCTGGCGAGAGTTAGTCCGGCCATGAGGTCGCTCTTAAAGGAGCTGAGGCTGTAGGTCGTGCCCCAGTCGAGGACAGGGAAGAGGCCGCGGAGGATGGAGAGGATCCATTTGGAGAAGGAATAAGGAAGCGTGGTGCTGTTTCCCAGCTCCGGAAGAAAGGCGCCCCTCAATGACCCTGACACCTCCTTCCAGAGCGACGGTGGCCGTGGAGCGTTCAGCAGCAGATCAGCGAATGTCGGCGCTCGGAAGCCGTGGCCGGCTTCGGGAGCGACGGCAGGGTCGACGTCGGATCTCATGAAGTGTTTGGGCGAACTCCTTAATTGACAGGCTTTGCTTTGCTTTGCTTCTTCAGGGGAGGATTGTGGTGGACATGAGGGAAGAAACGCTGCAGGTATCCATGGAGGAGAGGCGAATCGAACAATGGGGAAGGTGGTGCAGCTTGGTGGAGGACGAATGTCGATCACTTGGAGTTGAATATATAACCAGTAAATCTGTTATCTTAACGGTCCTTTAATACTAACAACATAAGTCATAGACATAGGATGAGATAAGTACGATTATACAAGTTGTAGTTACATATGATGGGATAAACTTCATATTATAAACTTAAACACGGACTATTAAGAACATAATTTATGTCTATTTAAAAATTAATCTCTAAAATACATCTCATTTAAAATTTAAATATTATTTATTTCCAATGCGATATGAAAATTCTTTTACAAAGAAAGTTTAAAGGAAATTTCGTCATTTTGCACCATATTTTATTTATTTATTTTGCCTTTTAGAATGTAAAATATTACGTTTTTATTTTATGTAATGGAGGAGCATCGTTCGGTCTCATGTGATATGCCATGCACATGGCTAGAATATTTCAAAAGGATAAAATTAAAATTTACTAATGTTCTCTCTCATTAAGACTAAACTATCAATTTTACCTTTTAAAATTATTATCAGATGTTTTATGACAATAAGATTAAAATGTTAGGATATATACATTTTGCATTAATGAAACTCTTAGAAGAATAATTAAAAACATTTTAAAAATTATTTTGAGTCATAAGTTACATGAGTAAGATAGAAAAGTTGAAAGTTTTAGGCGGGTAAAATTAAAAACAAATTAAACTATAATAGAAAATTTTAATATTTGAAACTAGGCGGGTAAAATTAAAAACAATTGAGAAAGTGTGATCAAATAAAAGTTTTAATAATATAATCTAAAGTGTTTAGCTTGGTGAATGAATGGGGTTATAATATTCGGAACAGTGGATCCACTCGAGTGAACGAATTTGGCCTGTGGGTGTGTCTACATTCAACGTCCATTAAAGCTTAAGACCACTGTATATTGGTCGCTATCTATCATTTGGCTTCTGTTTTTTTTTTTTTTTTTTTTTGGATATTGAACGTCTCCGCTTTAATTTTTTTTAAATGTTTTTTAGGGCATGCAATGGTTAGACCCTTTGTATAATCAAAGATTTAACATTCGAATATCAACTATAGGATATTTTTTCCCTAATAGAAAGTATATCTAAGAATGCTAACTCTTGAGATAAACCTTTATTAGTATTTTTTAATTTATTTTAATGATCCATAAAAAATTTCTATAAAATTGGTCCTGTCGCTACTAAAATAATTCTGTTGGGAAGATTTGATACATAATGTCAAGTAAGAAAAAACATCTCCACTTCATTAGGTTGACGACAGGTGTCAGATCTCTATAAGCATAATGTCTATTATTAAAGTTTTATGAAAAATATAAAAGTAAAAAAATAAAATTAAAATAATAATCCGCTATAGAAAACACCCTCTTTGATTACATTTAATCCTGACTTTAACTTGCTTTCTCTGTGATGTGATTGGCAGTCCACTGATGGCATTTCTCTCTCCCCTTTAACCTTTTTTATAACTTAGTTTTCTGTTCTGACTCTCCGATTAATTACGGAAACGAAAGGTCAAGTTTAAAATAAATTTTCAAAAGTCATAAAGAAATATTCTGAAAAAGTTACAGCAAGGTGTCGGTAGCTGACCGCTACGATCGTTGTTTTTTAAGAGCATTCGTAACAATAATTCGTTATAGTATCTACTATCTCATCAAAAGATACGAAATTCATTATCACATACTCATTATAATAACATATATCTTTCATTCACATTCCTTTTAACATTAACACTCATTATTTATGGGCTCCACCATCCATTCATTCATATCTTTTATTATTTTTTAAAATAATAATAAAAAATTTATAATTTAAAAAAGAAAAATAAAATAAAAAAAATAAGAGAGAGTGTATTCAAAGGTTTGAATACCTTTAAACACCCTCTCTCCTTTCTTTTGTGAGTGGGCACTATAATGTCCACTCACAATGGAGAGTGAGTGTTAAATAGACATTATAATGCTCATTTAACACCCTATTGTAGATGCTCTAAGACTGTCTTGTTAAATTATATAATTTAGATAATATAACCTATTAGAATTATTTATTTATAGTCTTAGAATAATTTAATTTTTTATCTTCTCAGTTTAAGATTTAGATATAATCTTTTACCTTTTGAGTTTATGGTTTAGATTTTTTCTTATAATTAACTATATAAAGTCTTGTACTCTTTATTTCTCAATCAATTTGAATTCAATAATATGATTAGTTTTTCCTTCTCTTAATTTCTACATGATATCAGAGCAAGGTTCTTTTTCTCTGACCTAATTTTTCTACCGTCATCTGTTATTGTTTCCTGTTGTTGCTGTCGTCTCCTATTGTTGCTGTTAATTTCGGCACTGACATATATTTTCTACCTTGCTGCTGTTGATTTCGATGCCAATATTCTTTTCTATCGATTTCGGTGCCGACACCCTATGCTACCGATTTCGGCATTGACGTCATTTTCTACTATTTTCGGCACTTACGTCAGTTTTTTGAGAATCATACAAATGTGTATCCTTACAGTTTGGTTATTCTGAGAATTATTCATTCTATTATCATGCCTGGTCGTGCAGATGCTTCACGGAAATCTGATTCATATATGTTTGAGCAATTTCAACAGTTCCTTGCTTCACATCCCTCTGCCATGTCAGCTTCCTCTCATATAGGTTTGTCATCATCTAGTATTTTAGATATATCTTCGTCCTTATAGATTTTGGACTCTAGTGCCTCCCATCATATGTCATCCAATTTGTCATCTTTTATTTCTTTTTCTCCCAGTTCGTCTATATCTATTGTGACTGCTGATGGTACTCTTATGTCATTAGCAGGTGTTGGTTCAATTGTTTCATCTTCTTTATCTCTAACTAATGTTTATTATATTTCGAGTCTTACTCTAAATCTTGTTTCTGTTAGTAAATTATGTGAATCTAGATATCTAGTCTCTTTTTCTTCATCTAATTATTATGTTCAAGACCCGCAATCTCAGAGGCTGATTGAGACCGGTCATATGCAAGGAGGACTCTATGTTTTAGATCAACTCAAAGCACTAGAAGTTGTAGCTTCAAGTGTGGATTTATCACCTTTTCATTTGAGTCGTTCATCTTCTAATTTTATTTGTGGCACTCTCGTTTATGTCATGTTTTAGCGTCTCGTTTGTTGTTTTTAGCTTCTACAGGAGTATTAAGACCTTTAAAAAGTTCTAATATTTCTGATTGTAGTGGTTGTAAACTGGCTAAATTTTCCGCCTTGCCATTTTCTAAAAGTCTTTCTTTTTCTTCTGCTCCGTTTGATCTTATCCATTCTAATATGTAGGAACCCCCTCCTATTCCTACAAAAGGGGGTTCAAGATATTATGTTTCGTTTATTAATGATTGCACTCATTACTCTTCGGTCTATCTTATGAAACATAAGTCTGATTATCTTACCATTTTCAACAACTTCAGAGATCTTGTAAAAACTAAATATTCTAGTGTCATAAAATATTTTCATTGTGATTTATTTATTTGCTTCTAATGATACTATTCATCAAACCTCTTGTACAGATACTCCTAAATAAAATTGTGTGGTTGAATGAAAATATAGGCATCTTATTGAAATAGTCCGTTCATTTGTATTGTCTGCTAGTGTTCCTAGTACCTTTTGAGGGGAAGCAATCCTTATCGTTGCTCACATGATTAATAGAATTCCAACTTCACACAATTTAGGCTTGTCACCTTTTGAAAAATTGTATGTGCATGCTCCTCTCTATTCCTCTTTGCTTTTTTTTGGTTGTATGGACATGATTCTAGGCAGATGGAAAACTCTTGGGGGCAGTGACCCTAGGTCTTAGGGGGTGGTAACCCTAGGTGATTGAAAGACCTAGCTGCGGTTAGGCAAGTGGAAAACCCTAGGGGGTGGCAACCCTATGTTCTAGAGGGTGGTAACCCTAGGCGGAAAGTCTTGGCGGGTCGAAGGCTTCGGACAAAAATCCTAGAGTCGGGGACTCTAGGTTGAAATCCTGGTGTCGCAAACCGAGTGGAAGACTGGACGGGTCATGGAGCAGACGTCTAGCATGAAGACCGGAAGCTTCGGATACTGAGCAGAAGTCCAGTTGGTCTGGAGGATCAAACTGGCAACAGACAAACTCTCTAAAGTGTAGTAGGTGAGGATGCATTCCCTGGTGAGGGAACAGTAGGCGTCGGTTCGACCTAGGGTTTCCAGGAAATCCGAAGTTAGAATCGGATAATCCGGAGACTATCAAATACTTGTGTTTAACTTATTT
>JBBMJZ010413105.1:3651048-3664744 GCA_037833815.1 Zingiber zerumbet | reverse complement strand
TCTTTCTGAGTATATTTTTCTCGTACTCAGACCCTCACGACTCCCTTAACTTTTCTTTGCATTTTTGACTTCTTGCCTTCAAGCCTCCTTTCTTTCGGCTTTTATCCCTCAGATGCATTCAAGCCCATGATTTGTCCCAATGTCATCCTTTGTGTATGCCTCAAAGTGTGCTTCCCTTGGCTTATTTTTGCAACCTTATCTATGGTCCCTCGGATGCTCTATCCTTCACTGAACCCAAAGTCATTAAACTAAGTCATATATGATTCTGTAAACTTACGCAACTGAAATACACATATTAAATATAAGGGTAAATCTAACTTAAACTTTTTTCCTAAACATCAAAACTCATGATCACACCAGATCCTCAAGGTTGCTTCCAACAAGCAGGTCATGAGGGTCTCTAGCACAATCACTCTGACGATCAAGTCAGAAAACAATGATGGTGCAAAAATGAATGAAAGTAAGAGGAAGTGTGTGGATGTGCATGTGTACCTGCACTAGTGAAGGACCCATTTTATAATATCCCTCACAATCTCTACATTAAATGAGGCATTATCTTGCTGCTAGCTAACCTATCCCATCACGATACTTACACTATATCCGGTAGTCATATCACAGGTATGGGGAGGGTATGTTGTGTATTTATTCATGGATACGATCTTCTGACTCTCTGACAAACCTACCTATTATATTAATGATAAGATGGGCTCATAGACAGGAAGGTTTATTGGGATATTAATTGGAAGATGAGTCTCCTGCAGAGAGCCCACTCTTTTATGAGGTCTAAATGACATATGATAATATCCCTAGAGAAGAGGGAGTAGAGTTTTATGGACGAGCCAATAAGCTAGTATAAGATCTTTTACACTAGTTCGATTGGCAAGGAACAAATCGGGAAAGAATGGTTGTAGAGCCCCATGAGGATCCGGCAAAGCCGGGAGTGAAGCCCTTAGAGAGCATATCTGATCGGTAGAACCGATCGGGAGAAGGCGGGAAGCAGAGCTCTGTCCGGGTTTGGCAGAGCTAGGAGTGGGACCCTTAGAGACCCTGTTCGATCTGTAGACTAGATCGGGAGAAGATGGGGAGCAGAGCCCCGTGCGGGTCTGGTAGAGTTGGGAGTGGGGCCCTTAGAGAGCATGTCTGATCCACATAACTGATTGGGAGAAGATGGGGAGTAGAGCTCTATGCGGGTCATGAGGTAGAGCCAAGAGCAGGACCCTTAGAGTACATGTCCAATCGGCGGAACCGATCGAGAGAGGGAGGCCCCACCAGGCCAGTTACTCTATCTTTTGACCCATCTTGAACTTTGACTACCACTTATACTAGCATGTTGACCCCCCGGGTCTGGGGTTTAAATCTCGGCAAAGCCGAGATAAAATGTCTCCCTTATGTGCTAGTCACTATTCTAAAGGCTAGTAGCCCGGCTAGTAGCCGCTCGTGATTTACCTCCTCCGTGTTGGCCTTGGGACGGGTTGACGGGGGTGCTAGGGGCGAACGTATTCATCTTTTACCACCATGTTAACCCTCCGGGACCCATTGGAGAGCCCTTACCTATTCACGTATCAATCATAAATCTAACTCATCAATATTATATTAATAATTTTGCATTCAAAGTTAGAAAACTAAATTTTATATAAAAATATATTTTTAAATTAATATTTTTAAAAATAAAACCTCCCTTATCAGTCCAAGTCCGAATAAAAAAACAAGGAAAGAAACATTTTCATTTTTTAAAAAAATATTAAAGGCTTAATAATATATTTTATCTGGGTCCCATGGAACTTGAGACAACCCATCTAAGAGGTTTAAGATTGTTGAAGTCTACCTATGTTTAAAGTAGCCCAATGACTCAGACCATGTCATAGTTTCGTCCAAATTGCTACATGGTTATTTTCTTCTTAAATTATGAATTTGAATAATGAAAATCACTCTAGAAGGCTATCGAAGTTCACTTCATGCTATCAAAGTGACCAAATGACTTAAAAATATTCATTTATAATTTTTTTTTTCCAAACTGTTACACGGCCGTTTTCTCCTCAAATTATGATTCAGATTTAATATATGCAATATAGAAGATTGTTGAAGTTTATCCATGCTTCCAAAGTGATTGATAAACTCAATAATCATCATATCATGCAGTTGTTTTAGTCAAAATTATTATATAGTTTTTTTGTAATTAATTTTTGAAATTGAAGAAATATATACACTCTAGAATTACACTGAAACTCATCTTACTCTTAAAACGATCAAATGTCTCAAATTTTATCATAAAACAATTTTTTATAGTCAATTTTGAATCGAATTAAAAATTTGAATAAATAGATGAGCTATAGGAGTTCATTGGAGTCTAATGATATTCTTAAAGTCATCAAATAATTTAAAAGTGACTACCACATGACTAATTTTGTGCAAAATTATTATATTTTTATAATTTACATTTCAGGTTTTCTTAAAAAATAGTTTTCTTATAAACTTTTAAAATTTATACCACTTCGATAATTATTATTTTTAAAATGTTTTATTTGTTAATATTTTAATATGTATAATATAAATTATATATATATATATAAATAAATTATATATATATATATATAACAATAAATGGAAAAATCCGAAATCCAACAAGATTGCAGTTATGGATTATAACTGCTTAAATCATTGGTGAGGGAATTAAGTAATTAATAATAGCTTCTGGCAACAATAGTCTCCTTCCTACTAGGGCGGGCCCCCTGGTGCCCTGCCCCAACTAAATCATGCATGTTTTAGGGAGAGTAAATCATTAAGAACAAACAGCCCACTGTTGAGATTCAGAAAGGTTCTCAGATGTCACCTGATTCCTCAGATCAATGTTTTCATTTTGAAATGGACGTCACGTGAATACTTTATTATTATTCATCTTAATTTTGAATGTCTGGTCTGACTCGACTTTACCATCGCTTAAAAGTTTTTCATTGGTTTTTAATAGTGTTCGATGAATTGATTTGCCCATCTAACAATTGATTCCTAAAAGACACTTAATTTTTATGTTTCTTAAAGGTCCACTTATTTCGCATTTTATCCTGGACATCTAACTCGCTTGACTTACCTATCCTATTGACTAGCTTAATTACCGACCTGCCTGTCAACCTATTGACACACCCAACATGTTCGGATTGATTAGATTGACCAAACTGACCAGCCCGTCCCTCTCTACGAGATTGACTAACCCGTCTAGGCCTATCTAGAGAGACTAATCTGTCAATTCTGACTCTACCTCTCAAACTAGCCTACCTTCCCATCTTCCATGACCAAATAAATTGCTTGGACTAACTACAAGAATAATCAAGATTAGTAACCAAAATTCAGTCGCTAACTACAATTAAAGGTTGAGATCGAAATATTCGGTCACTAAAAGGTTTAGTCATCAACGTTGACTAGCAACGGAAACTTAATTCTGTCACTAATTAGTGATGGAGTTCAATTTCCTTCCCTAAATTTAGCAATGGCTTTTTTTTATTGCTAACATTAGTGACCGACGTCATTAAAATCAGCGATGGACAAATCTTTCCGTCGTCAATTTGGTGATGGGACATTTACTTCGCTAATTAATTAGAATTTGTAACGAAAATAATTTTTATCACTAATTTTCAATAAAATTTTGACATCACCTTTTCTAATTAAGTTTTTAATCATGTTTACCCATATCAACGATATCATATACACAACTATATCAACAACAATATCAATAACGATAACATATAAACAACGATAACATATAAACAACGATATAAACATCAACAACGATATCACATAAACAATGATATCAACATTTATATCAACATATAATGTATCAACGAAATATCTACATATCAACCAATTAAAACTGTTACAAACTAATGATATATTCAACTTTTATTAAATCAATAAATCATCCTACATGGGCAAAAATTATTTCAAATACTTCAATCACAAAATCAAACATATAGTATTCAAATTTACATCATCACATAATGATGCTGCAATAAGTATAATACAATAAATTATTATAAAATATAAATATATGATTTAAATTTACTACATTTTCTATTTTAAAATAATACTATTTATAAAAAAAATTAATTAAAATTATACCATTTTAGAATAATTTTAACTAAAATTACTCTATAAAAATACATTATTCTAACTGATACGAGATGGAGTAATTTACTAATTTTTACTAAATAAAGTAAAAGATGATTTTATTCATGTGATGTTTTTCATCATTGATTTCATAGCGAAATGAAAAAGATAAATCACATACCGAACTATAATGTATAGAGTTTGGAGATGTATTTTGAATTTTAATTTATGAATAATATTTGTAATAATTCTTAAAAGATGGATACTCATACTTTTAAGGGAATATGGATATATATATGCCAAAATTAGTGTGGCCAACACCTATCTCTTCCAAAATCAAGAGTCAAAGGGCTACTCCTGAGACATGGAGGCTAGGGAAGGTCCACAGGCCAATGAACAAAAAAGATCATAAATCAAGGGCTACCCCTCAACACTATGATAATGCACACAGTCTCTCTTCCCCTATCCCATCTTCCCTCACCTGTCGTCGATGCTGCCATTGCCATCAAACAGCAAAGTACAAAGCAAGAGGATGCAGCACACATTTTGAGGAAGGAGAGAGATGATGATGATCATGGCACCAATTACAAAGTAAGCAAATTTGTCCATTGTGTCTCGCACTGCCTTCAATGTCTATTTATAGCCATGCCCACGATGTCACCGATAGACCAGTGCATGAGATTTCTTGAAAGAAAGAAAGAAAAAAAAAAGATGTCAGGCTTTCCATATCAACATCAACAAGCTCCACTTCCAAAGAGCTCAAGAGAGAGTGATGCTACAAACACAGTTGGCACTGCAATGGCTTCTCAGAAAAAGAAGAGAAGGAGCAGAGATGCCGCCTGCTTGATCTTTGAGCAAGACAATGAAACACAGGTAAGCCACTGAAAACCACTTTATTGCCAAGCCATTATGGATTCATGGTTCTATCCGTCATTAGGACCCAAAGATAGGCACGGTCGGAAAAGCTGAGAAGAAGAGTGAGGCATCGAGTGGGTACATCCATGTGAGAGCCAGGAGAGGCGAGGCAACTGATAGCCACAGCCTTGCAGAAAGAGTAGTCTTCGAAACCTGCATGGTGTTGAATTATTATTTGTTTCAGCAATTCGCAGATTCTCATGATTTGTATTCTTGAATGATTATGATCAGGTCAGAAGGGAGAAGATTAGTCAGAGGATGAAGCTTCTGCAAGGCCTCGTACCTGGTTGTGACAAGGTAATTGTTTTACCTGCCATTTCTTGTTTTTTTTTCCCTTCCCTTTTTAGGGATTGTAAGACACTTGTTGCTTCGTTTCTTTTCATGATCACAAGGTCACAGGAAAGGCTCTGATGCTGGATGAGATAATAAACTATGTGCAGACCATGCAACACCAAGTCGAGGTGATCAAATTAATATCCTGCATGCATGTTGCATGCATGCATGCAGTTTGATGATATGCTCTAACTAGAATTTAACATGCACTTCCATTTGCACAGTTTCTCACCATGAAGCTTGCATTGGCGAGCCCCAGATTCCATCACTTGGGCGAGGAGCTCACTGGCACTGTGGATCAGCACCAGGTTCTGAAACAAAACTATTTAGCAATAGCCATTATGGATTTCCTTGAAGTGATTTTGATGGATGTGGAACCTTTGATGTCAGAGAACTTGGAACGTGCCACAGACCTCGAGGCCTGGTCGATCTGTGCCAATTCACCTAGCAGCTCCCGATGAAGTCCCTGTGATGGACAACTCCGGGCAGCTTTTGCTGATGCAAGGTCAAGGGCCCATGCCCCCCTTTCTTCAGGTGGTTCTTTCACTTCTTCCTCAATCACTCGCACAAGACACTTCTCAGGAAAATTCCAAATTACATGGCTGGCTACACAAAAACTGACATTGTTGTTTTATTTCCTCACTGTGCCATCAGGACGATGGCACTGATCTCCTCTTGCAAGTGGCTGAGCAAGGACAAGAGCTCCTGAGTCAAGTAGTTCTCAATGATTTATATTTTCAGTCAATAAGATTAGCAGACAATTGAAAGGCATCATCATGATCAAAAGCTAGCAAATATTTTTTTTTTTTTCATTTTTTTTTTCTGTGTGCTTGTTCTGAATGTTCCTACAGTATGTCAGACAAATCTTTGACTAGCAATAGAGTAACTCGATCCTCGTGTGCCATTCCAGTTTGTGGCTCGTAGAAGGTCTGCAAAATTAAACTATTTTGAGAAACTTTGATGAACAGCAGGGATGAGAAGTCATGATGTTGAATGCACAGATCCCTAAAGATTTGCTTGTCGTGGTTCATGATGTGCATGTGTAAGAGGAGGGAACTATTTAATGTCATCGAGGCCAGTGAGGGAGGGTTCTTGGTGAGGAACAGTGAGGGGGTTGCAGGAAGATCTCTGTTCGAAGCAAGCTTTCTGAGGGAGCTCTGGGTGAACAGGCATATCTCGATTCCCTCGGTGACCATTGTTTTGGTTTGGGACGTCGAGTGAGGCAGCTGCTGCAGTGACAGGAGAGGCCGTTGATGACTCACCAGCATTGAGAAGGCGAGGATTCAATGGATTTGTCTGTGTCAATATGACTTTTATTCATGCGTTTGATTTACTAATTAAAATAGAAAAAAAAAAAGAAGAGAAAGATTAAGTTAATACAATAGCCATAAACATTCCTGAATGTGTTGCACAAATAAAGAAGATATGAAGCCAATGCTATAAGAACTAAAATATATATAAAAAAAAAGTAAGTCTTTTGCTGCCCCATTCTCCTTGCGAAACTTTCCTTGTATTTTCAGTCGGAAAAGCCATTGAATCCCGGGACCCAACCTGATTTGTTGTTATCGTAAGCCTGTCATGAATCAAAGTGCAGTGGTTGTCGATGATGAAAATTGCTATTACAAATGACATTGCCATCCCATGAAGCTAACATCATGGTTGCTGTTTAAGTATCATCGCAAATAGATTATACAACACAAAAGTCCTCACAATCATCATAAGTGTTTCATAATTATTGTTGAGAATTGACATTTGCTTTGTATGGTTGTTGCTTCGCAGATTAAAAACGAACTAAAAATGTGTTAAAAAGAAAAAAATTTTCTGAATGCATTTTAACAATTAACCAACAATAATGAAAACATCACGTCATATATAATACTAACAACAAAGACCTAACGACGTCATGGCATCCGCTTAATTCACAATCACATCACAACAGTTTATGAGATATAAAAAAATTACTCAATTTAAATTGTATAAAAATTAAATTAGACTTATCTATTAGATTGAATAAAATTGATAATTTTCAATTATTAAGCAGGGAAAGATGAATTATGTGGATGACTGAATTACCTAGGAGACTGAGTTGTCTTATATGATCGAGTTGACCTAAGACTACCAAGCTAGTGCTGTTGAGTCAGTTGAGTTATTGAGTCGGCTGAGCTATCAAGTTAGTAGAGTCGGCTGACTACTGAGTCAACCGACCAGCCAACTTGTTGAGTTGACCGAACTATCGAGTTGAAGGTTGAGACCTAATTGAAAGAGAGACATTATGCCTGCGTTTGACATAGTTTTCTTAAAATAGATTCGTTCCTTTCGACAATGTTTCAGGATATTTGTTTTTAAGGATATAATGGCACAACTACGTACACAACCAAACACTAATTATTCGTGACGAACCGAGCTAATACCCGAACGCTATCATAGGAAGACTTGTCGAGTGGAGTGCACAACAAAGGGAAAGAACAAAGGAACGAAGGTGGAAGGATTTTGCATCTCTTTTGCTTATGCATCTGCTCTTTTCTTTTTCTGCTTAAGGTCACAACCTCCATGTATAGGAACACCTACCTTGACAGTATTAAATGGCGGAATAAATTATTGCTTTTGCCCACTCAACTTGAAACGTTAACCGTCAGCCATTAATGGTTGGTTGTTTCATTAAGCAGTTACTAATTCATCATTAATCGTTTGAAATCAACACATTAATGCATCCGTTACAGACTTAAGTAAGACTTAAGTGGGTAGAAAAAGGAGGATTCATATGGAAAAATATTGGATGGTTCACTTGGATAAATTTTACCTTGACCAATTTGGTATTGAAGCACACATTCGTGCTTATAAATGAGTCATCTTGGTTTAGTGAAATCTAGGCATGGGATTTATTGTTGGGGATTTTGGGACACAAAACATATGTTTTCGATAAAACAAGCAGTGGAAGCAAAATGACTTTCTTAAAAAGTTTTATGCATCCTATAAAACACGACCATACATGTGCAACATGTAAACGTAGATAAAAAATGTTGTTTAGAAATTATACCTTTTAGACGAAGTTTAGATAAAAATAAAATCACCTAGCAAATCTTACAAGACTTGCCTCTATTAATATTTATGCCGAGATATTTTCAAAACGACTTTGTAAGCCACAAGTTACCTCTCCTCTTGATACTAACCAAATCAAAGAGACGACACAAAAAGAGAGGTCGATGGCACCAAGTAGGAATCGATGACACAAAGAGGAACCGACCAAAGGGATACCAATGACACTAAAGGTTGGCAGGCCAACAATTTGGACGGCTCAAGGAAGATCCGTTAACGCACAAGGGAAGCCGGTAGAAGAAGGGGTTGGCGACACCAAGGGGGTGGTGAGTTTGGTTGGGCGGTGACAGCAAACTAGAGGGAAGAAAAACAAAACCCTTAACCCTTTTGTTCCATGGAGAGGTATTTATATACTTCCTCATTAAGGCTTGAGAAATAAGCCCAAGCCTATATCATATTTATAGGCCCAACTTGCCTGCATGAGGCGTGGTCCATAAGTGCTTCCAACGCGACAAATACTTTCTATATTTTCCCTTTGTTTGGTCCAACGAGACTTGATATCTCTCTTTGAGAATCTTATTCTCTTACTTGTTTTTATGTCTTTAAGATATACTCATAGTGCATTTGGTTCCTGATTATATTGGTTATTCATAATTAACTATTAATTATTAATAGATCATGAGTGACACCTAGTAATATATCATAACCCCCCATTGATCAAAAAATTATAGATGACTTTAGAGCATATTCTGAACCCTTCAGCAACTATAATTATCAGTGATTCTATTCTTTCACTCATCTTATACTCACTTAGTTCAGGACATGATCTATATGTCAGTCCATACTAAGATGACTATGTCACACCTAGCCCAAATATTAGTTTCTTGTCCTATGGATTCAAATTATTCAAAAATATATTTTGAAGGAGACGATCCTCTTGATATGTTTGCTTTAGCCAAAGATTTATTAGTAATAATCTTGACAAGATGTCATAGAATATACATTTCCTTATCAAATGAGTGATGAATTCTCTGTGAGATATTTGCAGGATCAAGACATGCTAGGGGGGTGGAGGTGAATAGAACACGTGACTTTTTCACTCGTTTCGGAAAACACAAAGTAAACTACGCAACGGAAATAAAGAAAGACACAAAAGCAATCGCTAACACAATTTCTTTTACTTGGTTCGGAGCCTGTGATAACTTCTACTCCAAGGTCCGCCATCGTTGATCGCTTTCAGTGGGCAATCACAAATAACTCGAATAAAGATTACAAGTTTGAAGTACAACATCAATATAACAAAATTACTGACAATACAAAGATGAAGAAATAGGATCGTCGATTGTCGGAGCAGGTGAGCATTGTTGAGCCATTTCGGAGTAGCGTACAGCTTAGAAGATTGTTCTGAATTCTGTTGTTCGAAGTGCTAGCTGAGACCCCCTTTTTATAGCCACCTCAGACCTGATCTAGATCCACTGATCTCGGGATCAAGTTTGACCCAACTCCGATCGGTCGACTGATTCCTAGATCGGTCGACTGATCCCTGGATCGGTCGACCGATCCTGCTTGAATCGACCCGACTTCTCATCCAGGTTCTGCTGCTCGGATAAGTCCTCGTTCGGTCGACTGATCCCGCCATTCGGTCGACTGATCCGCCGATGATCTCCAAGCCGATTGACCTAGCTCGATCAAGTCGCTTCTTATCGATGTTCGATCGACTGAACTCGATGTTCGGTCGACTGATCCCCTGGTCGAATCCAGTCCACTCGTTGGAAATCTGATCTTACTGATTGGAGGTTTGGTCTACTGATCTAGAGGTTCGGTCAACCAATCAAGGTCGACTCTAGCCTTGCAAAAGGTGTTAGTCTTCTGCAAAACAAAGTTAGACAAATAGCAAATAATAAAGAAATAGTTAACTTGATAGCCTTCGGACTGTTCGGTTCTGACTTTCGGATTTCCTTTGAAAATCCTACGTCGAACTGATGCCTACTATTCTCTCAACGGGGAACATATCCTCACCTACTCCTATTAGGAGAAGTTACCTGTTGCTAAACTAGTCATCCAGATCGACTGGACTTTTGCTCAACGCCCGAGACTTCAGGTATTTATGCTGGACGTCCACTCCATGACCCATCCAGACATTTACCTGGTCCGCGACCACTAAGACTTTCACCTAGAGTCCCTGACTCTAGGATTTTGCCTAAAGTGATCGACCAGCAAAGACTTTCCACCTAGGGTTACCACCCCATAGGACCTAGAGTTACCTCCCCCTAGGGTTTTCCATAACCTAGGGTTACCATCCGCTAGGACCTATAAGGTTACCTCCTCTTAGGGTTTTCCACTTGCCTAGAATCCACTAGGACTTTCCTACAAGCTCAATCACACTTGTTAGTCAATAAGTAACCTTAACTTTGGACCATTTGCCATAATCAAAACTTAGATTCGATCGTTTAGTTCTTCCTGTACCAACAATCTCTTCCTTTTTGATTATGACAACCTGGTTCAAAGTTAAGTAAAATATAGCAATAATTTTTGTAAGTAAAGAACTTAAGCATGAGCACACTTTAGCATAATTCTAAAAAAAAAATCCCCTTTGTGCTCTCTCTTTAATACAAAGATTATATTTTAACTTAACTATAAGTTAAAAACAACTAAAATTTGAAAGGCTAAGCTCCCTCTGAAAGTATCACTTTATTTTCAAAAAGATGTTAAACTTTAAACATAGTTTCTTTAAAAAAAAACTTACTTAGCTTTGAAAAGAATTTCTTTAAAAACACTTAATAATTAAAAAACTTTATCAAATATTTAGCTTTGGAATGATTTTCTTTAAAAAACTTAGCTCAATACTTACATTTTAACAAAAACTTAGTTAAGTACTTTGCTTTAAAATGATTTAAAAAAAACTTAGTTAAGTACTTAGCCTAAAAATATTTTGATAAAAAAAATTTAGTTAAGTACTTAGCTTTTAAAAAGGATTTTGATAAAAACTTAGTTAAGTACTTGACTTTAAAAAGATTTTGAACTTATTTTTTTAAGTAAATTATTTAAAGTTTATTTTCAAAAATAGTAAAATCTTCTTTTCAAAAATGAAAAAAATTGAACTTTCTTTTACAAAAAATACTTTGAAATTTTTAAAGAAAAAAAGAAAAAAAATTTAACTTTAAATTTTGAATAAAATTAATTCCTTAACTCTTTTTTTTTTAAAAAAAAATTAGCTTAACTTGACTCCCTTCACTCCCCCTTGACTAATGCATTAAAAATGTTTTGAGAGTCCTGGAATCCAAGAATGAGAGTTTAAAGTAAAACACAAGTTTTAACTTATAAAATTAATTATTTATTTTCTTACTTTTCCATTTCACCCTGTCTATGTTATCAGACATGTGAATTTTATGAGTTTATGTGAGATAAATTTAAGTTAATTTTAAATTTATTTAAAGATTTCAAAATATTGAAGTTAAAAATATTTTAAATTTAAAAAATAATTAAGTTTGAATTTCAAAATATTTACATTTGAATAATTAAATTTTGAGTTTTGAAACTTTTTATGATTTGAAAATTAATTAATCATTTTAAAAATTATGATTTGGAACTTAATTATGATTAAGATTTTAAAAATTAAGTCATTTGAACATAATTAACTCTGAAATTTAAACTTAAATATTGATTTGAGCTTGATCAGATCTAATTTAAGTTTGATCAGATTCAATTTTGGTCTTGATCAGATTTTGATTTGAAAGTTAACTAATAATTTATAATTAATTAAGGATTTTAGAATTAATTAAAGTTAAAAATTTGAAATTAATTATACTTTTGAATTTAATTTAAAATTTGATTCGGGGATAAGGCCAGGGGGCCCTCGTAGATGAAAGGTCGACGACGCGTGGCGGTCAAGAGTCAACGGAGGGGTCAACCCTATGGGCCCTCCGAACGGGTGCCCTATACTGACTGTCCGGCTGTGTCCTAGGCCATAGGAACAGCAACCCGGCTATAAGCCCGGGTTTCCGACGCTCAGGAGGAAATACTTGTATGGCCGAGCGAGCGGTCTGCTCGGCCGAGACACAAGACAAGGGTGCGAGGCCGAGCGGCCTGCCCGCTCGACCGAAGAGTTAGGCAACGAGACACGGGTATTAGTCCGAGCAGGCGACCATGAATCATCCCGACCGGCCAGACTCCTAAGCTTGGTCGGAGGTAAGGTGCTGGCCGAGCGGTAGGGCGATCCGCCCGGGAAGAGGAGACCAAAGGGCACAGGACAGTAGATACGTCATCCCAGTAGCCTTTATCACTGACAAGAAGCGTGTTCGATGATCAGACCACACGCAGAACTGTGCGATAGAAGATTCTGCTGTCCCATCACAGATGTGCTCGGACTGTAGCAGTAAGGCACCAGACATGTCTCTCTGACAAGTCCATACCGGGTATAGGGCAGGACACGTGCGCGCATCGATGGGTGTGCACCAAGTTTCCCAGGGCTCTATATAAGAGCCCTTAGACTTCACCGGAGGTACGTGAGTCTCTGCCTCTGGAGCCACTTTCCTACTATTCTTCGCCTGACTTGACCGTCGGAGGGTCGTCGACTGGAAACCCCACCCGGCACGACTTCGTTGCAGGTACACAGGAGCTTGCGAGGAGCCAGCAGAGAAAGAGAGAGAGGGAGTCATGTCCCCAGCGTCCATCGATTCAGTGTTCGGACAAGATCAGTTTCTAAAAATAATGTCATATTTATTATCATTACCTACGTTGCATTAGATCCATTTGCCTTTGCTCTTGGAAGTAGCCTTCCCTTTTCCTTTGTCCTTCCCCAAATCATTTCGTCCATTAGATCCTCCACTCCCATGTCAAATCCTTTTCAAAATGTTAGACATATTTGAAAGATAAGTAAGAGGGAGTGAATATTGAAGAGGGAAGGGGGCTTTCTTGAAGAAAAGAGGAGAGATCTTGAGAGGGAGAGGAGAAGATCTTAGAAGAGAGTGGAAAGCTTTGATGGAAAGAGAGATGGGAGAACTATTATATCTAGATCTAAGTTCTAGAAAGTAAGGATTTGAGTACTTTGGAGGATAAATTAAAGGTGTGTTGGGATGTATACTATAAGTCTAGCTTTTTGTATGAACATTTATTTTAAAATGAGAATCACTTTGGTTAAATGTCTGCATTTATATGTTAAATATAGTTGTCCATTTAATTTATATTGTAGATAACATGGTATGTGGTGTTACATAGAAGATCATGTTATCGGTTCCTTATAAATTATAAATAGCAGCTCACAACCAAGATGGATTGAGACAAACCATTGGAATGGTTGTAGTGTAATTTGGTA